>PVKA01001417.1:0-147538 GCA_004027165.1 Ctenomys sociabilis | reverse complement strand
AGGGAGGGAGGGAGGGAGGGAGGGAGGAAGGAAGGAAGGAAGGAAGGAAGGAAGGAAGGAAGGAAGGAAGGAAGGAAGGAAGGAAGGAAGGAAGGAAGGAAGGAAGGCGGTTCTTCGAGAGGACAAGCACGCTGAAACCAGCCCCTCTGCTTGCATCCAGCGCCACCTGCTGGCCATCGGCCACACTGCGCTGTGGCTGGTCCTCTGGAAATCGCAGCTCCAGGCTGCTGTCTACTCGCTACTCACAGCCGCTCACGCTTCGCTTCCCATTCCTGGTTCTGGTTCTGACTCTAAGCGGGCTCATGTTGTACCCCGTGTCTGCTCTGTTCCTCCCACCAAGGATGGACCGCTTGGTGAGATTAAAATTTCAAAATTAAACACCCTCAGTATCTCACCTCTTCCTTTCCTCCAGGAAGCCCACGTGGCTGCTCTCGTCCCCACCTGGACCACGCCTACGTTTGCCTGCTGCGCTGTGTCAGTGCGTTCAATGTTGCCCCCGTTCAGGTCTTAGTGGACAGTTCTGATGCCTCTGCACCCAGGAACCAAATCTTCCTCGGCGAATGAATCATACGGTAAACACTGGGATTAAAAAATCCAAGGGAAGGGCAGGCGAGATAGCTCAGCAGACTTGGGCAAATGCAGGGACCGGGTTCGATTCCTGGCACCACACACCACACTGTCCCTGCCCCCGGGCACACTGAGCCAGCGACCCGGGAGTTCCAGCGTGGTAGCTCACACTTGTGATCCCAGCGCTGAGGACGTTGAGACAGGAGGCTCACTACAAGTCCAACTGTGTAGTGAGACCCTGTACCAAGTGCATACATTTAAAATAAATAAATATTCTAAGGGAAGCTTTGCAAAAGAACTGACCCCGAACGGCAGGAGGCCAGGAGGCATGGGAAGACACCAGCCCAACACCAAGCATCAGCTGCACCCCTTCAGGCCAAGAGAGGCCGACATCGCCCCCTGCTGACAATATCGCAAATGACACCCCACTCACCTTGTATAAATCTCTGGGCATCACTGCTCCTCATCCAGGCCTCCTCCAGCCATGTTGTAGAGGTAGCAGCCAAGGAGAAGCAATGGGCAATTCTAGGCGACAGCTAAGAATGCCCAGGGACAATGGAGAGCAGGGAGCGTGGGAGAGGAAAAAGGGAAGATATGGGCGTGGTGGTGCATGCCTATAATGCCAGCACTAGGGAGGCTGAGGCAGGAGCATTGTGAATTCAAAACCAGCCTTGGCTAACGTGAGCTCAAGGCAACCTGAACTGCATAATGAGATCCTGTCTCAAAAAGACAAAGAAAAGGAGAGAGACAGAGAGAGAGAGAGAGAGAGAGAGAGAGAGAGAGAGAGAGAACAGGAAGAGGAAGGGGAAGAGGAAGAGGAAGGAGGAGGAGGAGGAAGATTATGGAAAAAGGTGGCAAATCGTGACCCTTCCATCTACATCCTGTGATTCAGTCCAAATTGAAGGTTTGAGAATCAAGAGTTTGAGAGCGGGAAAGGATAGAAGCAACTGCTTAAGCAGAACAAGAGTTTGTCCTTGGGCCATCAGGGCCAGACAGACTGGATGAAGAACAGGCACCTGGCTGCCAACTCTGACACTGCACCACTCTGGAAACACCATCACAGACACCCAAACAAGCTTCACCAGGCACCTCACCCCACCTGGTACAATCCACTGCACACATGCCATTAGGATGTCATCACTCTTGGCCTTTGGAAGCCTGGAACCAGGCATATGAATGCCTCAGGCAAGCTGAAAAGGCCTCCTCCCACACAGACAAATCCTGCAGGGTCCTCTGGAGTCAGTGGCCCTCCCTGTGTGGTCACCACACCCAAGGGTCACAAGAACAGTGTTCTGGGGGTGAAAGCCTTCAGTCTCCTCCCATCAGAGGGGGCGGGGTCTGGCCTCAGTGGGATGTTTACCTGCAGCCAGAATCAGACCCTGCCCCACTGTCCCTGCCAGGAAGTTTTGTCATCAGGCCACTACGTGGTGGTAGCAGTGATGTCCTCCCTCCTCAGTGTAGCTGGCATGTTAAAGCACTGATGTCCCTTAAAATATTACTGTTTTGGTTGTTGTTTTTGAGACAGGATTTCACTATGTAGCTAAGGAACTCATAGTAATTTTCCTGTCTCAGTGGTGCGAGTTTTGGGTAGAATATTCTTTAGGAACAGTGGTTATTCTCACCTTCTAAAATTACACTGTTGAGGACATTTGAGTGTCTTGGCCGAATTTTGGCAGTCTACAAGACAGCTCCCTCATGGGCCCTGGCTGGGCCCTGCTCCAAGGTCCTATTCTGCAAGCCTTCCCAGTGCACAGCCCCCATAACCTGAAGCCTACCTTCAACTACTGTTTAAAAAATGTATTATTTCATGTAATTAACAGAAAATCTTTGTTCTCTTGTGGGGTACAGTACTGTACTTTACATGTGGACACAATGTAAAAGGTCAAAGCATTTCCATCCCCTCAAATATCATTTCTGTTCCTACTTCAAACTCTTCTATAACTACAGAAATTTGAAATTTATAATTAAGTGTATGACTAATTATTGTATAGTTAAATAACTATGATTAACCTATTTGCTGTGCATCACTGGAATTATCCCTCTTAGTTGTTGGGATCCCTCGCTACCCCCTCACCCCCTTCTCTTTTCCCTGGCCTTGTGACCTCTGCTGGGACCTCCATCCCACTGCTCCTAAGGCTGAGTAAGTCCCGCTGTATCTGTGCTATGTTCTCTGCCTTCACCCTTGCACTGGTTCCCTGGCTTCATTCCAGCAGATGTGTACAGGCGCATAACGCTCTCCAGTCACCTCCCCCACTCCTTGGCCTTGCCCCTCCCCTGCCCCCAACCCTAGTCTCACAGTTTGGGGGATGGGAGGTTCAGTGCACATATTACACCCATATCCCTCCCTCCGCTGCCCACCCTTATGTACCCTCCCGATCCCCCCTTGGTCCCTCCCTCCTGTCTTATAAGCTTGCCTTCTTCTTCTTTGTCATCTTTTTAGGTTTGCACAATAAGGAGGACATGTGGTGTTTGTCTTTCAGAGCTGTCTTATGTCACTCAACATGATGGCTTTTGGATCCACTAATTTTCCTACAAATGACTGAACTTTGTTCTCTGTAGCTGTGTTAGACTTCATTGTGTCCATATACCACATTTCTTTATCCACCCATATCTTGATGGGCTTCTCCTCGGGCTCCATATCTTGGGTATTGTGAATTCTGGCCCAATAAATGTGGATTTGCAGATAGCCATATCATACATTTGACTCTAATTCCTTCAGGTGTATGTCATCCAGTGGTATCGATGGATCAAACAATAGCTCTAGAGCTGGGGAGATAGCTCAGCGGCATAAGCGCCTGCCTGGCAAGCACAAGGTCCCGAGTTCGATCCCTGGTACCACACACATACATACAAAAAAAAAAATCCCTGGGCATCACTGCTCCTCCTCCCAGCCTATTTTTTTTTTTTCTATTTTTGTTTTTAAAGAGTCTCCATAGTTCCCCTAGTGACTGTGTTAAGTTACATTTCCACCAACAGTGCGTAAGAGCTCCTTCTCCTCTGCCCTCACACCCTCATCAGGATTTACTGATTTGTTTTGTTTTTGTGTTCATGATACTGGTTCTGACTGTGGTGAGATGAGACCCCAGTGAAGTTTTCATTTGCATTTACTCAGTGGTTAGGGATGTTGAATATTATTTTCATATACTTCTTAGACATCTGTACTTTTTCTTTGGACAAATTTATATGTCCATTTGTTAAGATACTTGATTTTTCGGTGTTAAGATTTTTGTGTTCTCTATATATTCCAGATATTCATCCTCTGTCAAGGTGTAGCTGGTAAACACCTTTTGTCTCATCTGTAGGATATCTCTTCACTCTGTTGATTATTTACTTTACTGGGCAGAAATTTTTTATTTGCTATAGGCCCACTATTGGTTCTATTGTTTCCTGTGCTACTAGAGTCTTACTCAAAAAATCTTGGCCTGAGCCGGGTGTGGTGGTGCATGCCTGTAATCCCAGCACTAGGGAGGCTGAGGCAGGAGGATTGTTGTGAGTTCAAGACCAGCCTGAGCTACAAAGTGAGCTTAAGGCCATCCTGAACTGCATAGTGAGACCCTGTCTCAAAAAGACAAAAAATAAAAAATCTTGGCCTGCACCTAAACATTCAAGAGTTTCCTGTACATTTTCTTTTAGCAGTTCCAAATTTTCAGAGCTTGTATCTAAGTGCTTGACCCATTTTCTCCTTCTTTTCTCATTTTTTCCTTCTTCTCTTTCCCCCCCTTCCTCTCCCTTGTTCCCCTCCCCATTTGAACAATTTCTTCCTATTTCACATCTTCTATCATACATTTTGGTCCTTATTTACACTTTTGGTTTCTCACACCAGAGAAAAAAAATCAGTATTTACATGCATGTATCCAATTTATTTCATTTATGAGTGTAATCTCAAGTTGCATCCATTTACCTAGAAATGTTTCAAGTTTATCCTTTTTGTGGCTGAGTAGTACTGTAAAAAAAAAAAAAAAAAAAAAAAAAAGCACATCTTTATCCATTCTTCAGTTGATAGGCATCTGGACTGTCTCCAAGATTTAGCTATTACAAACTAAGCTACTATAAACATGGGTGTGTGCATACCATTGTGGTATGATGCTTTTAATTCTTTTGGAAAAATACTTCAAGGGGAAATAGCAGAGTTGAAGAACTGAGTTTAGTTTTTAGGGACACTCCCTACACTCATATCCAGTGTTTGCACCAGTCTACACTCCCAACAAAACTGAAGCAGCATTCTGTTTTCCCCGTAGTCCATCAACATTTGTTATTGGTTGGTTTCTAGATAACGGCCATTCTTTCTGGAGTGATATGGAATCTCAACATTATTTAAAATTGCACTT
Source organism: Ctenomys sociabilis (assembly GCA_004027165.1). Taxonomy (NCBI): domain Eukaryota; kingdom Metazoa; phylum Chordata; class Mammalia; order Rodentia; family Ctenomyidae; genus Ctenomys; species Ctenomys sociabilis. Next base: position 142,643 of record PVKA01001417.1, on the reverse strand, counting down.
CTCAAATAACCAGTGATACTGAACATTTTTTCATGTGTTTATTTGCTCTTTCTAGTTCTTCATCTGAGAAGTATGTATTCATCTCAGATGCCCATTTTTGAATTGGGTCTTTGAATTTGGGGGGTCCTGCATATTTTGAGTTCTTGCTCTTTTCTAGATACTTGTCTTTTGTCTGAGGAACACCTGGCAAACATTTTTTCTCACACTGTGGGTCGCCTCTTCACTCCGTTGATGATTTCTTTTGCTGTGCAAAAACTTTTTAATGAGATGATATTCCAGTTATTGGCTCTGTGACAGTTCCTGTGTGGTCAGGGTTTAGTTCACAAAGTCTTTGCCTGCACCAATATCTTAAAGAGTTTTACCTATTGTGCCTTCCAGCAGATTTTGTGTTTCTGTTTTAATATTTAGATCTTTGATCCATTTTGGTTTTAGGTTAGTGCATAGGAATATTTGGGTCTAGTTTTAATCTTCATGTGGAAAGCCCAGGACCATTTATTCTTTATTCTTTTTTTATGTATTTGTACAGGGTCTCACTATGCAGTTCAGACTTATAGCGATCTCCCTGTTTTTCAGCCTCCCCATCACTGGGATTACATGCATGTGTCACTTGTCACACTGGGCCTCTACTGCTGGCTAAGCCAGGTCTCTGTTGTCAGCTCAGCATGCCCAGGAGCAGGGCTGGTGCAGCATGTTATGTTGGGGATCAAACCCAAGGTCCCTGCGCTTGCTTAAGCAAGCACTTAGTTCTTGAAGCTATTTTACCGGCCCTCCAGCACTTATTAAAGAGTCTATCTTCCTTCCAGTGAAGGTGTTTGGCTCCTTTGCCAAAGACAAGGTGGCTGAGTGTGTCTGCAATTGTTTCTGAATGTTCTAATCTTTTCCATTATTTCTCAGCGCTGTTTTGCTTTGTTTTATTTTGCCAGTACCATGCTGTTTTTGTCAAAGTAGGTTTGTAGTATAATTTCAAGTCAGGGATTGTGATGTCCCCAGTAGTTGTCTTTGTTACCTAGTACCACCTTTGCTAGTCTAGATCTCTTCTGGTTCCAAATGAATTTTAGGATTGTTTTCTTTAATTCTGGGAGATATGCTATTGGAATTTTGATTGAGATTGCATTAAATTTGTGTAACAATTTAGAATGGATGGCCATTTTCACGATGTTGGTTCTTCCTATCCAAGAACAAGGGATTTCCCTCTATCTTCTGGTATCTTCTTCAATCTCCTTTCTGAACACTGAGTTTTCAATATAGAGCTCTTTTACTTCCTTCATTAGATTGATTCCCAGATATTTCATTTTTAGAGATGCTATTTTGAAGGGTTTGTTTCCTGATTTTTCTCTCAGTGAGTTTTCTATCCATGTACAAGAAAGATACTTATTTTTGTGTGTTGACTTTATATCCAGCAATACTACTAAACTTAGTTATTAAATCTAAGAGACTGTTGGAGTTTTGGGGGTACTCTATGTAGAGTATCATTTATCCATAAATGATGATAACTTTACTTCTTCCCTTCCTATGCTTATTCTTGTCTAATTTCTCTTGTCTAATTGCTCTGGACAAAGTTTCTAGAACTATATTGAATGACAGTGTGATGGTCTTATTCCTGATTTTAGAATAGAGGCTTTCAGTTTTTGTCCAGTTAGTATGATGTTGGCTATTGGTTTCTCATAGATGGCTTTTATCAGATTGAGATAGAGACAATCTATTCCAATTTTCTGTAAGCTTTTTATCAAGAATGGAATTTAGACTTTGTCAAACACATCTTTTGAGATGATTCTACTATTTTTGTCCTTTTTTTTTTGTCTTTTTGAGACAGGGTCTCACTGTGCAGTTCAGGCTGGCCTTAAGCTCACTTTGTAGCTCAGGCTGATCTCAAACTCACAACAATCCTCCTGCCTCAGCCTCCCTAGTGCTGGGATTACAGGCATGTGCCACCACACCTGGTGACTATTTTTGTCCTTGACTCTATTAATATGGTATATTACACTTACTCATTTGCATATGTTGACCATCCCTACATCCCTGGCATGAATCCTACCTGGTCATGATGTATAATTTTCTGAATGATTTGTTTCATTCTGTACCTTACTAAGATTTTTTTGCAAATTACTGGAAGATGGCGGTTCCAACCAAAAGGAAGGAGTTGGATCTTGCTTCTTGATCCATTCTGTCAGTCTGTTTCTTTTGATTAGTGAATTGAGACCATTAATATTGAAGGTTACAACTGATATGTACTCACTTATCCTTGTCACGGTGCTTTCTATCATTTATTCACTTTTATCCCTTATGAGTAATTGCTTACCTTGTCTGGTGTATTCTTTTGGTTTGGTTTCATAAGTTTTAGTCCTCATTGTCTCTATCTGGACTATCCTTTAGAACATTTCCAAATGCAGCTTGATGTCCACGAATCTCAAGTATTCTTTATCATGAAACAACAATTATTTCTCCATTGATTTTGAAAGATAGTTTTGTGGAAGAGCATCAGTCTGCATTGGAGTTTGTTTTCTTTTAGAGCTTGAAATACTTGCAGCTGGGTTCTCCTTGACTTGAAGGTTTGTGTTATGGGGCCGGGGAAATGGCTCAGTGGAATAAGTACTTCCGTGGCAAGTGCAAAGGCCTGAGTTCAATCCCTGGTTCTGCCAAAAAAAAAGAAGGTTTGTGTTAAGAAGTATACTGTGATTTTAATCTTTTATCGGTGATTTCTTTTTTTAACAGCTTTCAATATTCTGCTATTATGTTGAATTTCTTGAACTTTGCCTGGTATATGCTTTTGTGGGGTTTTTTGGTGGGGCATGGCTACTTGGAGTTCAATATGCCTCAAATTTGTTGTTAAGTTCTTTTTCTTTGCTCTGGAAGTTTTCTGCCATGAACTCTGTGAACCAGCTTTTTAAAATCTCATTTGCACTTTCTCCTGCTTTTCCATTGACTCTGATCAATTTTATATTCTTCTTTGTTGTATCATCTGGTGGCTACTGGACTTCTTGTGGTCCCTGTCTATTTTCAAGAACTCTTTCTTTTCAACACTGCTGACCACAAGCCTGTCATCTATACTGGAGATTTTATTCTCATGCTGGCCCATTCTGTTGTGTCCACTTCCAGTGGGATTTCGGATCTCCTGTGTATTGTCTGAGTCTGTTTCATGGCTTCCATTTGTTTCCTGTGTTGGTCATCTGTGACTTCTTCCATTTTCCTAAGCTCTTCTATTTCTATCTGTATCTGCTCTAGAGTCAGTAAACATATCTTTAATTATAGTCACCTTCTCTGTAGTTATCTGAGAAATTAGTTCTGATTTGATTCTTTCTAGTCGGACTCATCTCTTTGGTACTTCCACTGTTACCATATCAGAGGGCCCAGGGCGTGTGGCTCTCAGGTCGCTGCCTGCATTGCCTCCTGGGCTTGTCTCTGGTGAGCTGGAAGTCTGGGGCTGCATCTGTCTGTCTTCTAGTTCTTTTGGTAAACTTAATTTTAGTTCCTGTGTTGGTCCTTATTGCTATGATCTAGAACACTTAGGAAATGACAACTTCTCAGGTGTAGCTGGATTTGGGGTTTTGAGTCTGTGGCAAAGTCCTGCCTCTTCAATTTATTGAGGATGAGAAATTGCGCCTGGTTCTTCGGCAGTGGCCTATAGTGTTTTTTATGACTCGTAGGCAATCTCAGGAAGAACAATTAATCACAGCAATTATGTCACCTTGGCTAAAGTGGTACAATCACCAATAAGAGCGTCCTAGAAGAGGACAAACTGTGGTAACTACTTATTTTCCACCTTCAACTTCCGCACTAGATTTGTATGTAACAAAATCTAAAACAAACTAGAATATTATGTGTAGTAAATAAGCCCTTAATATGGTAATTGTATCCTCAGGGAGAAAATTTAAAAGGCATCAGGGATAAAAACAGAGAAATAGAAGAAAAAATTAGAAAACTGGAAGTCAAAGGAAAATCATACAAACTTTGGGAAACTGTAGCTTTGCGCCAGGTGAAGGAGAACCCCAGCAAGCCTGCGCCTGGTCCCACTGAAGCTCGGGCTGGGTTCTGGCTGCGAGGCGAGTGCCCCGTGTGTCCAGCCTGCAGCAGCCCGTGAGCCTCTGGCTGCCTTGCCCTCAGCTCTCTGATCTCCTGCCAACTTGAGCCCAGCAACATGACTGGTGCTAGGAGTCAGCAGATGGAGCTGCCCACAGCTGTTCTGAGTCCTCAGCTCAGGGAAGCTACTGACCGATCATCACCCTCTCCTGGGGGACATCTGAACCCAAATAAACCACTGGCCACTGCAGTCCTCTGTGTCCGCTGCTCTGTTCCATGGGGATGGATTTGGGGTCGCCAATAGTCACCAGCCGCCTCCTTCTTCACTGAAGTCTCTCTCCCCATTCTCCCTGTGGGCTTCAATTCTTGCTTCAGAGCCTCTCTGGGTCCTGGGCACCCACTCCTCTCTTTCTTCTCATCCTCATATTGATGTCCTCCAGGGTCTGACACCAAGTCTTGAAGGTGCTCTTTTCCTGCTGCTCAGTACACCACCAGCTTCTTGGAAGTCCTTTCCTTTCCACCATAACATCTAAGTCACAAGCCTGGTTGGGTCACCCTCTCAAGGGTGAGCTTTTCATTTCCAGTAAATGAATCATCCAGACACTCGGAACTATGCTAAACCAACCTGCTAGGTGTTTCTTCCTCAGGGTGACACTGCAGTTAACTATCACAGTTGCCTCAAACACTCCCGCCTTCCCCATTCCTGGAGCTCCATCAGTGTCTGCACTGCTAACACTGGCATCAAAGTCAGAGGAAGCGCCTCCACAGCTGGCCTCTAACATCTGGGAAGCAAGTTCTGGGGAGAGGCTGATGTTTCCCAAAGCGCACCAGGAGGCAGTGCCTCGCTTCTAGGCTATCTCTGACTTCTACCAGGTAACTGTGGGCGCACCTAACTTTCCATGGGGCCTGGCAGTCAACAGGACTTCAGTAGTCACCTAAGTATTTTGCACCTTGATTTTAGAATCTAGCAGCCATAAAATACATAGACAAAAGCAAAACACTGTTGTGAAGTGGAGGAGAAAGGTGAGAGCTTATTTCCTGCAGATAGCTGTCCCAGAGAGTGAACCTGGTTTGGGAAGGTGTGAAAGCGTGATCCTGGAACCAGTGCTGAGCAGGACAGACTCTGAATTATTCCCAGGTGGAGGGGGAGGCTACCGAGGGGTCTGGTGGAGTTCTTCATTATCTAAATGCTGGACAGATAGGGACATGGAAGAGCCAGAAGTCCCAGAGGGAGCTTGGGACAACTTTCCAGATCCTTTGCCTTGCTCTGCAGGAAGCCCTATGCTCAGCTCCAAGCCACCCTATCTGCACAACCAGCCATAGCAGCGACAGATAAAAGCAAGATGGCCTCAGCCAGAGATAAACCGGGATGGGCCAGTATGTCAAATAGCATTTGCAAAGACAGGCGGGAACTCGGCTAAGGTGGCCCATTCTACCTCAGTGTCCAAACACCTTCCTAGAAATCAAGCCTGTCTTCCCAGATGCACCACCAATCTTTGTGTCTGGAGGCCTCACCTAGTGCAAGCAGTGACTGTTTCTGAGGACCAAAAGAACTTTGGATTGGTAACAACAGCGAGCCTGGGGCTGTACGTCAGCCCCACTGTCAGCGAGTTGGTGACTTTAAGCAACTTAGCCTTCTGCTCATGTTCCCCAACACCGCCACCCACCTTATGGGGCACAGAAAACGTTAGATGAAGTGTAAAGATTCCTGACCCACTGGGCCAGCCCAACTGCAGCTTTTGTCCTGCCCAGCTGAGGGATTTTAGGCAGGAATCCCACTGTGTCAGACTATGCTGGGGCCCATTTCCAGGGCAAGTGCTACTACTAGCACAGTCCCTGGGTGGAGCTCTGAAGGGATGCCTGCTATTTTCTTTTTTTTTTTTTTTGCAGAACCGGGGATTGAACTCAGGCCCTTGTGCTTGCCAGGGAAGCGCTTATTCCACTGAGCCATCTCCCCGGCCCAATGCCTTCTATTTTTGAGGGTACAAGGTGGTGCCTGTCACCCCTCTACACCCTCACACACAACCAGTTTCCACAGATAGTCCTGCTATTCCTGGGGATAGAGGCAACCATTCATTGCAGATTAGGGCACAGCAGGCCAGCTGGAAAGCAGGAGGTGACCTTTCAATCATGGCCAGCATGTGTGCAAGGAGCAACTTCCTACTGGCCAGATGGAGAAAGGACCGAAGGTGGTGGCTATTGACTTTGTCGGTGCTGCAGCCTTCCTGTTGTGAGGTCATCTTGCTTCTGCAGCGCCCCATCCTGCTTGCAGGACATAGCTCTACCCCTGGGACACAGGCAGGCCCTGCCCACAAGCAGAGGCTCCCACTCCTCGTATGCCCACTTCCCCCTCAGCAGACAACACTGCCACCTCCAGAAAGGCAGCCCATGTGGCCACGCGAAGAGCTCCAGACTTGGGTCCAGCACACCACAGCACCGAGTGCTAGGTCTGAGCCACTCCCCACAGCTGACTGCAGTCTGTAGGCAGCCCTGAATGTGAGGCCAACCTGACGTGCACCTTGTGACAGATTATCACTGCAGTTTCTCAGCAAGCAACCTGGCTCCACGAGAACCAGCCCAAGTCAGGGTTGTTCACCTGGATCAGCTGGGCCACTCAGCCAGGCCTGCAAAGGTCATGTGAGCACTGCAGCAGGGAGCATCGGGGCTGCCTGGACATAGGGGAAGTCAGGTGGACTCGGAACAGATAACTTCCAGTGGCTGATTCCAGGAAAGACAGGCTCTCTGCTCAGAGCCACTAATGTCCTCAGAGTCAGGAGCTCAAAGCATGGAATGTGGACAGCCAGGCACAGCTCCGGAGCGGGGGCTTCTTCTGCTGGCCCTGGGCCTCCTCAGTACCTTCCTGTCAGCCCGAGGGACAGGGTGGGAGGAAGATTCTGGGGAGAATCTGGCAGGGGGTGAAAGAGAGGGTGAAAAATACAGCTTCAGAGGTGAGTACTGGAAAGGGTGACATTCCCCACAAATTACAAAATGTGCCTCAACCCACCTGACTTATAAAGAAGTCAGACCAAACCTACACCAGGCTGTGAGCATTTACTCCAACAAGGACATCTCATTTGCACTCAGGATGCACTGCCTCCTGGGAGTTTGGGGAACCTCTGACTGCAGTCGCTAGAACATGGGCCTGCTTATACGATAGGGGCACAAGCAGAGCTCGGGGCAGGGGTGGCCAACTGCAGCTGCTGCAAGAGCTTGCTGAGGCCCCCCAGACCCCCCAAATGCTGCAGGGTGCCCTGGAGAAACACCCATTCTCCACCTGCGACCTGAGCAGACCCAGCATCAAGGAAGCCCCCAAGACTGGCCTCTTCAGCACAGGCAGGAGGATGGATCTGAGGATGTGAGGGGTGGTCAGCCCACACCTCTTGCGGGGAAGACCTTTGGCTTCCTGGAAAAGGGAGTCTCAGATGCCTGCCGTGAGACCCAGCGAAGCTGCACACTGCCTGCCGCAGTGCCCGCTGGAGGCCAGGAGGAGGAGCTTGAGTAACCCCAGTTATAAACACTGGACAACACTCCCGCTATGCCCTTCTCTGAAAAAGGGCAGCTTGGGTTTCCTAGAATTTCTCAGCCACCAGGACCATCTGACCCTCAGCATTCACCCTCTGGTTTCAAGGGCTGGGCCTGGTGCTAGCGCTGGCACTGGAAACTCCAAGTTCCACCCCTGCGGTAGCTCCTGGACATTCACCCTGCAGTTTCTTCTTTTCAAGGTTTTTATTTGGGACAGGGTCTCACTATGCAGCTCAGACTCATAGTGATCCTCCTGTCTCAGCCTCCCCAGTGCTGGGATTATAGACATGCTCCACCATGCCCAGTCTCAGCGGCTGACTCAGCACACCCAGGGTAGGGCCAGCATGGCAACACCAGGGATCAAACCCGGGTCCTTGTACTTGCCAGGTAGGTGCTTAGAACGCTGAGCTATTTTCCCAGGCCCACATTGGCAGTTTTTTTAGAGGACACAGGCCCAGCTTGGAGAAAAGGAAGGTATGAAAACAAAAGTCAGGATTTATCTGACACTGTTTATTGGAGAAATCTTGCTGCACCCAGGCATTCTTACATGGAGCAGGAAGGTCTTTCCCCCATGACAACCAAAGCAAACCCAACAGAGTACATGAACAGGTGAGACAGATACCACTGCAGCAGGAAAAGGAATTGCAGAGACAGGTGATGACCGTCTCTTTAGCACTGCACTTGGCCAAATATTTTTTACATAATTTTGTTTCTTGCTAACTTTGCTAAGGAAACATTCTGGAGCAGGGGTCAGCTCTCAAAGCAATACAGAGGAAAGCAGGTACGTGTAACTCACATGCACGATCAAAGAACGTGTGTGTTCAAGCTGAGAAGGACCTGGGGCCCTAATTTTTCTCCCGTCCCAGCCAGCACCCCGCGGAGGTCGGAGGTCAGGAGATGAGCCAGGACCCTGACACCTCCCCATGTCCAGTGCCACACCCTTCCCATCTACTGCCAACTACACCATGGACCATCATGAACACAGCTCCTTCTAGGATAACAGTGCAAGTGCTGTGAGCGGTGTCCTCTGCTCTAGTCAGGGGCCCTCTTGCTTCCAACATCTGCCTTCATGGCAAACAAGTAGAACAGGCAAAGACAAGGAGAAGCTGCTTCTGGACACTGGACACTCTCCACACATAGGGTGCTGAGTGTGAGGCTTGGTGGGCTGGCTTCCTGGCAGGAATTTGGAAATGCAGCAGCAACAGGGAAATAAATGCATTCAGAGGAGCCAGGGGCCCTGTGACTGTCACACTTCCAAGAGGGCTGGGAGCTGGTCTCTGCGGTGCCCCGCCCTATGTGTACTCAGCCAATGCCTGTCACCTACACCATGGACATAGCTCCAGGAGGACCGCTTCACCCTCTGTATTCACTGCTGCTCAGTGCCAGGGACTGTGCCCGGAATATTGCAGGTAACCTCATATCTGCCACCTGGACCAACGGTTGGGGCAGGTTCTGCCCAGGCTGAGGAAGAGAGCAGGGTCAAGGCCAGCCCTGGCTGTGAGAGGACATGTGGGTGACCAGGTTGGCTCTCCAGCTGCAGAGGCCCACTCTCACAGGCCGAGTATCCTGCATCCTGTGGAGCAGCTCTGGGCCCCCCAGGTAAGCGGGCCCCCATGCAGGCTGTCACGGCTTCTCTGGTTCTTGGCCCTGACGCCTGTTAGGTACAAGGGGGCCCCACAGCCACCTCCCACGTCCTGTCCAGCTACTTCCCTCCTGAGAAGCCGGGCCCATACCCTGTGGGTATGCAGAGCTGCTGGCCTCCTCCCAGCACTACACTCCCATAATCCCATGCCAACACTACAGCCTCGCTCCCAGACTGAGCTGGCGCCCTAGAACGGGAAGGCAGCCTCCAGTCGGCAGCAGACCTGCTCTGCCTTCCCAAGTGCCACAGCTCCAGCTCTGCCTCCCTCCACTTTCTGCATCCCTCCGCGCTCCACATCCACACCCCTCTGCCCTTCACGTACCTCTGCCCTCCATGTCCCGGCCCTCCGGCCTCCACCATGCACTCACCTATGCTGCTGCTCCCCTCTTTACCACCCTCGACCCACGACCTCACTGCCTCGTCCTGTCTCATCCTCACACTTAGCTGAGAGCCCTGGGTTCGTCCTCCTGAGGGTAGAGCTCAGAGGCCCACACTGTGGAAACATGACTGTGCAACAGTATCCCAGGGGGCCAAGGGCCAGGTCATCTGCTGACACCTACAGATCTCCCCACTGCCACATGTGTAATGGAAAGCAGAGACCAGAAATTGATCTCAGCATGACTCAGGAGCCCCACTCCAGCTGCAATGAGAAACCAAAGCCCCAAACATAGGTCCAGGTGACAGGAAGGCTCCACCTGCCTCTCCCTAGACTGCCTGTGCATCTGCCCCTTCCCACGACCCTTCTTTCCAGCTCTGCTCTCCAAAGTGGTCCGTGTTCTCCATGGTCTCTCACTTCCACTTCTTAGTGAAGCCTAGCAGCTTTGAGTTTTTAAAAACAATGCTTGGGGTCAAGTGTGAACTTTACAAAGAGCCCACCTAAAAGGTGGTGGGATGGTCCAAAGGGATCTGCAGCAGTCCGTGCACACACATGGTTTGCAGCTCAAGTGCCTCTCCTTCTCTGCACCTGGCTCCGAAGCAGGAAGGGGCATGGGGACCTTGAGGCACAGCTGTGGGAGGAGGTGTCACCCCACTGAGCGCCTCTCCCCACACAGGAGCAGCGGTGACTCCCTGCCAGGCCCTGGAGTTTCAGGGAGTCACGTCAGGGGGGCCAGGACCCAGGCTCCCCGTCGCCTCCCACGCGGGTGCTGCACAGTCCTGGCAGAAGGAAGGGCCAGGTTAGATCTGGCTGACCACAGCGCTGTCCCTGGAGAAGGCAAAGCCCAGCGGAGCCTCATAGAGGCTCCCGCCGTCGGTGCTGAGGTCGTCCTCGTCATCCAGGTCATCTAGCACTTTGCTGGGCAGCTTCTTCAGTCTGCGGAGACAGGACAACTGTGGTTGGTCCCAGGCTGGGCGCTCTCTTCTGTGGGGTACAGCGGCCACAGGCTCCTGGCATTCACCCCACAGGTGCCTGGGAGCACATTCACCTCACCCAAGCCTGCCAGCAGGAAGCTGGTGTCGCCAGCCTGGAGCAAGATCAGTGCTACTGATCTCTCCACTATGGCTTGACAGGGCCGTCTTCCCACCCGAACCAAACCGTCACAGGCAATAGATTTTAAATCTGGTACTATACTCCTGTTGTAATAAAATGAGACCCATTCTGGTGCCCCACAAATGTCACGCCCTAGTGCTGACCTCAGGCCCTGAGTCCTTGAACAGGCCCCGTGTGGGCACACCCTCTGTGGGCTCAGAGCACCGCCTGGGCAGCCAGGAGCACCGCTGGCCTCTGTAAACAGCGTGCACACAGGTGGGTGTGGGCCTGGTCTCAGCCCAGCACTAGCCCTGGGGGAGGAAGTGGCCCCTGCGGGCTCTGCCATCTTAGTCCTGGCTCCTGGCCAGGGAAGCTTGGGACAGCACAGTCCTGTTGAGGATAAAAACCAGAACTTCCTCACTCAGACCCAATAGGTAGTATGTATACCTAAGCCTCAGGCTCCCCTTATGTCAAGGACAGGACTGCCCAGCTGACTCCACTGTAAGGACAGCACACATGAGACCCCACTAAACCATGGACCAAGCCACGCTCATCTGCAGCATGGGATGCCCTGAAGGCAGCAGTGGGGACTGGTCCCAGGCAGCATTCTGAAGGCAGCAAGCACCCTCAAATGCTGGGGATGGGGATGGGCTGCCCTGGGCCACCACCCGCGCCTACCTGAAGTCCTTCTTCATGGAGTTGAGCTGCCCCTGCAGCTGCTCGTTCAGGTCCATCTGCTCCTCCAGCTCCCTCTGTAGCTTCTTCTTAGAGCTTTCTAGCCGATCAATCTCCTCCTCGGCCTCCTCCACCTGTCGCTTCATCGCTTTCAAGCGCAAGCTCAGCTGCAGCAGGGAAGAGGGTGGCTGAGGGTGCACAAGGCCAGCTCGATGCTGGGGGCACCCATCTTCCCCCTGGTGAACTGGTCCTCATGGCTTTTGAAAGTGAAGTTTATCATCTGAGGGCCGTGGAAATTCCTTGTTCTGTGAGCAGCATGGATAAGCAAAGAGAAGGCGGTGGCCCAGCCTAAGCCCACCATTGGCCTCCTCCCACTGCCCCAGCCTGAGATGTTAACAGACTCCACACCTGGTCCTTTTGGTCAGTCAGTGACAGGTGCTCGTCATCCACCTGCATCAGCAGCTCCTTCACCTTCCGCTCCAGCCTGCGGTTGCTGAGCTGAAGACTGGCACGGTCCCTGCAGGGGCAAGGAGCAGAGCACTTCTCAATCTCCACACGAGGGAGGCACTAGCTGCAGAGTGGAGGACCCACCAGCCATGGGCACCTGGCCAACTCCAGCTCAGGGTCAGAGAAGACACAGGAGCAAAGGTCAGAACAGGCCCTAGAAGTGGGCGACCTGCTCAGGGATGGGGCCAGCAAGGAGCTAAGCTACACCAGAATAGTCCTGAGCTCACTGATTCTGAGGGTGTCTGGGGTTGACACCAGCCCTCGCACCTGAAGTCCTACAGGTCACACTTCCTGTGTACACGTGTGACACCCTCCCGAAGCTGACAGGTCACGAAGAAGAACTAAGACTGGTCATGTTCATCCTGGTGCTGGTCCTCGGGTTGGCAGAGATAGCACCCCCGCAGAGAATCCTAGGCTTGGGAGGGAGTGGCCACCTGGTCTCTCTTCCTGCCAGCCACTCTGGGGACCTGCCCACCACTGATAGGTGGCCAGGGCCCTCAGTCCCCAGGCTGCAGGATGGAAGGGAGTCCACACTGGGCCCTCTGAGGGGCCTGCGCACCTCTCCTCGCCCTCCAGACGCTCCTCCAGCTCCTCGATCCGGGCCTCCATCTGCACCACCAGCCCTTCCTTACTGGACCTGTAGGAGCCTTCCAGGTGCACAATCCGGCTCTTCAAGTCTTTGTTCTAGAACCAAAATGGGACATGAGGGCACCCTGTCTGATGCGCTCTTGGAGTGTGGCACCTAGCCAGAGGAGGTCTGGAGCAGGCCCGTTCCCTCACAAGCCTGAAGAAACTTCCATGTGCCTGGGACTCTCAGGCTCGTGCTGTTTCTATGCTGCTCCAGAGCTCCAAAGCCTGGCAGAGGGAGGGGACTCAGGCCAGCACCCTCACCTGTCTCTCCAAGGAGATCTTGTCACACTCCAAGTCCTGTCGCACAGCTCGCTCCTGAAGAAGCTCATTCCTCACCTGCTCCATCTATGAACAGAGCAGCCTGGAGGTCAGTGGGGCTGCTCCCACAGCCTCTGTCCTGCAGAGGCTCCCAGGGGCTGAGTTCTAACGACCAAGCCTGGTCTTGCTCTGGGAGGCCAACCAAGCATGGGCTCCTCAGGCCATCTGCCCAGAGCAAGATCTATTTCTGAGATGTTCCTGGCTGCTCCATGATGGTGAAGATCACAACTCAAACAGCAACCTTCACTGCAGCCACCCCTGCTGCTCCAGGCTGAACTGTGTGCTCGGGCATACAAGCAGGAAAAGACATACTGACACCCTGGCCCTCGGGGCCACCAGCATTCCCACTTCTGTTCTGCGCATGAGGAAGGAGGCATGTGGCTGCGTCCACAGGCCTGGGCCATCAAGAACCTAGAGGTGGGAGCAAGGTCCCCCCAGGGGCCTCTGCTACACTGACTTCAGGCTTCTGGTCCCCTGAGCTCTGAGACCACTATTCTCCTGGTCCTAGGTCTCACCACTTGCAGGAGGTCTCTGACAGAAGGTCTCCCGACACTGTGCCAGAAACAGAGGTCAGAACACTGTGCAACTCCGGGGCTGGCAGGGGTCCCAGTGTCCTCTGTGTTGGTGGGAAAGAAGCCTCGTCTACGGCACCAGCTTTGGCACCTTCCCCGCCCCCAGGGGCTCCATAGGAGTGAAAATGTAGAAGTGGAGGCTGTATCCACCCACAGAACCACCAAGCAGCCTGACAGCCGCACCAGACTCAGGGCCAGCCGCCCCTTCCTCCTAAGGCTGGGTAAGAACTTCTGCAGTTCCACATGGCCATGAGAGACACACAGGACGGCCTAGACACAGGGTCCTGGGAGCAGGCCAGCCTCAGGGAAGGAGGAAAGCCCCAGAAGTCCCACCCAGGGCAGCAGCGCAGTCCTGATGGCAGGAGAGCACTACCATATTCACCAGTGTCAAGTCCAGTTTGGGGAGCTGGCTGATCTCTCAGGGACTACTCTGCCCCAGAGAAGCTTCTCCCTCAGGACCCCTCTCAACCCCCAGGATCAAACTACACAGCAGGCCAACACAAGCCTAGCCTTGGGGCCAATAGAGCATGCATGGCCTGGGGGGTGATGCAAGCTCCCAGCAGAGATTCCTCCTGCATGCATAGAGGCTCCTCTCTAGCCCTGCACATGGGGCAGCAGACCCTCTATGAAGTTCTGGCTCAACCAGTACAGATCCACCCAAGCCAAGGAAGCCCTCCATCCCTCACTCTCTGTCAAGCACTACAGCTCCAAGAACCCTTGTACAAGTAGGCCTTGCACCTCTTGGTGAGCTCTAGGCCAAGTCCCCTGCCCAATGTTGGCCTTAGGATGCTGCTTCAAGTATGAAATCCTTCTTACCACCACCCAGACAGGTCTGTGACAAGGCAAAGGATGCTCTTTGTGTCCTTCAACTCTCACACTGAAACTGCCATGCCACAGACCCCTCCCTGCTAGAGCTTTCCCCATATGGCCATTCCCACACCTGCAGCTCAAGGACCATAGCACCCATCTTCAGCCTGCTGGACCTGGGAAAGGTCTCCTCCACAAGCCCTAATGTTATGTCTGTGCTTTGGAAGGCTCCTCCAGGAGCATCCTCTGCAGCCCACAGAACTGGAACCATCACTGCTGGAACCCGGAACCACCTGCGCTTCTCCCTTGCGATGTGCAGAAGACATCAGCTGGCTGCTGTACCTCCCCAGAGGCCGCAACGCACAGCAGCCCAGGACAGCACCCCCTCTGTGCTCCAAACCCCACCACCACCAGTGCCAGGCCCCGTGCTTGATGTGGAGTGTGTGAAAGGCTGCAATAGGCCTGCAAGTCTTAGCTCAACAGTGATGGAGAGGATCTCCACAGTCTGTGGCCCAGGAACCACGACCACTGGTGCCGAGGCATGGAAAGCAGACGCAGGCATAGAATACCAGGCGTCCAAGCAACCAACTGATGACTAAAGAAATTACAAGAACCCTACAAGCAGAGCCAAAATATCCGTCAAAAGTCTCATGGAGTTGGAGCCCCATAGGGGTGGAGCTCCATGTGCCAATCTACAAGTGATCTGCAGAGGTCTACTGAGCTCTCTGCAGCAAGAGTTGATTTGTGAGACTTCCAACACCGGCTTCTGAAGGTGGAGATCATGATTATCTGGGTGCAAAACCCGCGAGCTGCTCATACTTCTGCCCTCTTTTCTCTGCCCCCTCACATGACCTTTCAAACCTCCTCTCCCTTCTCCTGACTGGAGGCACAAAACTAAACTTCAGATTCTATTTTCTCATTGTTTTTCCTTCTTTTTCAATCTTATGTTATCTGATATCATTTTATTCAATCCCCTTGTCCCCTTTTCTTCTAGTTCTCAGCCTGTTTTCATTGTTGCTATTTTGCTTCCTGGATCATTGAAGGTGTAAAACACTTTTTAACTGCCTGGCAAGTGCAAGGTCCTAAGTTTGATCCCTGGTACCTCAAAAAAAAAAAAGACCTTTTTAAATGAAAGTTTTAAATCAAGTATTGGGCCAGGTATGATGGCACATGCCTATAATCCTAGTACTTGGGAGGCTGAAGCAGGAGGATCGCTGTAAGTTCAAGGCCAGCCTGGGCTACAAAGTGAGTTCAAGGCCAGCCTGAACTGCATAGTGAGACCCAGTCTGAAAAAGGCAAAATAAATAAATAAAGATTGCATCTCTGGATGTTGTTCACACTGGTAATTGTTACAGGCACTGAACTTGGCTCTTTGCATAGGTGGACAAAGGTGACGGCACACTGAACACATCACAAGAGAAACCCCTATGCGCCAGATACCGCCACTACACTGCAAGGCCTCTCTAGCCTAACTAATCTACAACATTCAACATAAAATAGGATAATGAAAAACAACTCTACAAGATGCCTCTAAAAATTCCTAACTCCCCAAAAGCTGAGGTCCCAGGTACTGAAGTGGGTGAATTTCCAAAGAATTCAAAAATCAAACACTTAACTGAAGAGGCGGGGCATTTGGCATACACCTGTGATCTCAGCACTAAGAAGGCTGTGGTAGGACTACCATGAGTGTTTGAGCCCAGCCTTCTACAAGGAAGACCCTGCCTCAAAATACCAAAAACCAAGACCAAGGCAAAATAATAATAACTAAAGAGGCCAAAGTCAAACAAACAAACACACGAATGAAGCAATTACCAAGATGTTCACTGAGCTCAAAGAAGATGCAAATAAACAGTTAAATGATTCAATAAATATGATGATCTGTGAGTTTAAAGATGATACAAAAGAGCTGAATGACCCATGGAAGGCAATGTGGGCTGGTAATGACCACTTCAATAAGGAAATCCTGGAAATGAAGAGCTCAGCTGAGGGCTTTGGCAGCGGGCAGGAACAGCCACAGAGGAGAGCAGCGGGATTCAAGGGTGGGCACACAGCAGGCCTTCACCCAGGGAGAGAGACTCGGAGGACTGCAAGGGGCTCACCGTGAGCGCCTCCCTGGCCCTAAGGATGGTAAGGATTGAGGCAGGCGAGGAAATCAAGTGAAAGGTCTAAAAACTGTATTCTCAGCATCACTGTAGAAAACTTTCCAAATCCAGAGAATAAAATAGAAACCTAGAAAAATGCGGCATTTAGAACTCCAAACTCGTACGACCAAAGAAGAACCTCTCCACAATGCAATGTAGTCGAAGTGCAGAAAAACAGACTGCTAAAAGCTAATGTAGAAACAGGCTAAACAACTTCGAAAGACAAACCCACTGCAGTGACAGCAGATTTCCAAACAGGAGAGGCTGAAGGATATCAAGATCTAAAAGAAAATAATCGTCCATCCAGATTACTTTACCCTGAAATTTTTCCTGCAAACTTTTCAGAAAAATTAAGGACTTTCATGACAGAGACAATCCAGTAAATATGTTTCAAGAACAACATTCAACATAAATGGTCTTAACGCCCAAACCAGAGGACACTGGCTGGCAGAAGGGATGTGGGGAAAATAAAACCCAGCGACCTGCTGCCTGCAAAAGACAAACTCTATCTACAAAGAAACACGGACTGAAAATAAAAGGCTAGAAACATCCCACGTGGCCAGAGCTCAAGAGCATGTAAGCAGGAACTAGAAAGCTCAAAGGAACGGGCCCCAAACAAAGACCTCAACCCAGAAATGGGAAACTGAGGGCCGGGAGATAGCTCAGTGGAATAAGCACTTGCCTGGCAAGCACAAGGTCCTGAGTTCACTCCCTGGTACTGCAAAAAATAAAAAATAAAAAAAAATTAGAAGCAGAAGTGGGAAAGTGGCACTTTCAAAAGTAGTGCAATGGCCAGCAAGGACAGGAAAAATACAAATGCTGGCGTCTTCAGCCACAAGGGAAATGTAAGTGAAAACACCCGAGATTCCACCTCACTCTAGCTAGCGTGGCTGTCAGTAAGGAAACGGCTGAGGAGGTGGGGAAAGTAAAGTTTCTACACTGTTGGTAGGAATGTAAACAGGCTCAATCTTTGTGGAAATCAGTATGGAGCATTCTAAAAAAAAAAAAAAAACACACACACACAATTAGAAAGTCCGTGTGACCACTCTTGGGTGTCCTCCCGGCTGCACAATTCATAGTAGCTGAGCTCTAGAAATAGCCCAGAATCCCACCAACAGACTAAGGGGTAAAGACAATGTGGCCTATACACACAATGGAATATTACTCAGCCACAAAGATGGATAAACGTGAGTTATTTGTAGGAAAATGGATAGATCTTGAGGCCATAATGTTAAATGAAATAAGCTAAACACAAAAGGTCTGACTTATTGCTTCATTTCTCTTATATGAGAAACCCAGAATACAAAGAAACTTAAGCGTTTCTGGGTTTTTTTTTTTAATGTATTTAGTACAGGGTCTAACTACACAGATCGGACTTGTAGTGATCCTTCTGTTTTCAGCCTCCAAAGAGCTGGGTTTACAGGCACATGTGCCCCACATCTAGTCTCAGTGCATCCCTGGGGGCAGTACGGCACACCAAGGATCAAATCCCAGTCCCTGCTCCTTCCTCCTAAGCAGGTGCTTTAGTCCACTGAGCCATCTGGTCAGCCCTTTTATGAGTAAAATAGAGGAAATCTAGTAGGAAACAAAAACTACGGACTCAACGTAGATGGCCCTCCGTGAATGAATAAAAAACATGCTTCTACGTGCCCCTGATGGAATACTATTTGCCCATATAAAGAACAGCAGTTTGTCACTTGCAGCAACTGTGATGGAAATGGAAGTGACTACGTTAAGTGAAGTAAGTCAGACACAGAACAACAAATACCACACGTCCTCCTTTGCAGAAGCTGAGAAGCCAACCTTGTGACAAAAACAGAATGGAACGGCTGTCACTAGAGATTGGGAAGGGCAATGGGGACAGCAGGACAGAAAAAAGTTTAACAAGAGCACCCAAACAGAGCAAGAACAATTATGTCTTCTTCCTTCACACTACAGGGCAACGGTTGGCTAAAACAGTCCATGACCTGTTTCAAAACGACTAGGAAACACAAGCACAAAATTCCCAGCACTTAGGAATGAGTGATGGTTGAAGAGATGGAAAGGCTTGCAACTCTCATTATTACACAGTCTGTATGGGTGTTAAATGGCCAGAATGTACCCAAGAAAGATATGCAAACATTGTGTCTCACAGCGCCGGAGGGCAGCCCAGTTTCCTTATGGCATCCTTGGGAAAATTCCAGCAATGCAAAGGGTCAGCAGGTGCTCCCACAAGGAACCCCCCTGGCCGCCCCATTCCACTCAGCCCGGATCCGCTGAGGATCATATGTGGCCCAGGCACTGGACCAATTCCTGTAAATGTTACTTCACGTGGTGCTTCTGCATAATGAATGCAGGTGCACACCCCAGCTCGGAAACTGCTGTCTGTGCCAGCTGGTGGAGCCCCATGCTGGGGAGGCTTCAGGAAGGTCGAGTCATGGGATTTCACAGCCCTGAGCACCACCTGGCACCTTTCCCTGCACAGGAAGCAATGCACAGGAGACAGCCCCGCCCAGCTCTTGTCCTGGCTTTGCCTTCACCAGCCTGTGACCTTGTTCCTCTTGCCTCTGGGATGCAGGCTCTGTTCTCAAACAAGGAACTTGAACGTCAGCCCATAAGCCCTTTGGCAAAGGCAGCCAGCATACCCCTGTGAACAGCCGGGGTAAGGTCACTGAGGAGGGACGATCACATGTGAGGGCCACCGGCAGGGCTGTGTTCAGGAGAACACCACAGGGCTGCATTCACAGCTCAGGGCACGGGCTTATGGGGCTCAGAGGAAAGCCATGGCAAGAATGGGGGAAGATTATTTCCCAAAACTGAACAGGCAAGACCAAGACCTAGAGGCTTGCACAGAGAATGAGCTTTAAAAGTTGAGTTGCTCCGGAGCAAGGTTTAAAACATTAGAAGCCATGGCTGACACTGATAAAGGATCTACAAAGTGTGGTACAGGGTTACAGGATAAACCCTGAGGGTACTTGACTAACCTCATCAGCTACAAAAGTTATATTTCTTGTTATATAGGTCTTGCTTCATCTTGATCTTAACCATCCAGCAGAAGAGTATAAAAACGAGGTATATAAAGTAAAGCCATATTAATATGCTGAGCTGTGAAGGGCTCAAGTCAACAACTTCTGCAGATAACCCACTACTACTGTGGACTGTTGGACTGTGTTGAATTGTTTTGCTGAATTCATGCACCTATAGTATTTAGATGCCAATGGAATACCCATCTCTGACAGGACTAAACAAAAAAGGGGCTACAAAGGAAGGACCATTTTGTATTTGTATATACAGAATAGTTAGGATAGATATACAGCTACTTTCGCTTAACTCAATGAGAAGATTTGTACTAACAGTGTTTGGACAGGATATCCTGTCTGCTTCTTATACTGTGGATAACCACTAAGAAGATAACAATGTGCAATGTATTAATTATTGAAAGTGTCCTATAAATTAGCTTTGAAACTATCTCATTGTTATTTGTTTCTCAATAAAATAAATAAAATAACAAAAATTGAGACCAGGCATGATGGCGCACACTTGTAATTCCAGTTCTAGGGAGGATAAAACAGGAGGATCACTATGAGTCTGAGCTGCTTAGCAAGACCCTGTGCCAAATACATAAAATTAAGAAAATAAAATAAAGTCATAGAATCCAAAAAAGCCAGAGGGACTGAGGAGATAGCTCCACAGTCTGAGCACCTGCCTGGTAAGTGCAAGGACCTGTGTTTGATCCCCAGTACCTCATGCTATGCTGGTCCCAAATTCCGGGCATGCTATGCCAGCCACCAAAACTAGGCATGGTAGCACATGCCTGCGAGACCCTGTACTAAATAAATAAGTTGATTTAAAAATTTTTTAGGGCCAGGGAGATAGCTCAATGGAATAAGTGTTTGCCTAGCAAGCGCAGGGTCTTGAGTTCAATCCCCGGTACCACAAAACAAATAAATAAATAAATAAAACATCAGAAGCCAAGGACAACCTGATAGGTTATGGCCCCAGTATAAATTGCTGAGTTATGGTGGTCATCTGATATGGCTGAAGCCCTTGAAACAACAGCTTATCTTCCCATGACCACTTCCTCCTCCTTCCCCACTCCAGCCCTGGGTACAACTTCTTTTGACCTTTCCTGCCCCCACAAGGGAGCCTCCAATCGGCTCCTTGTATGTCACTAAACCTCCCCCTCAAACTCCACCCCTGGCAAAAGTCCATGAAGTCTCAGGTCAGAGGATCTGTCCATCACCTTGTCCTGGTTCCTCTCCATGTGTTTGGAGTTAATAAAGGCTTTCCCTCCCCCTATTTCTGCTTCTCTGCTGCGCTGTCACCACCGCCACTGTCGCTGCTGCCTCTAGAACCTATCACAACCCAACAAAGCAGAGGCCAGGATCTAACTGCTGTGCCACCCAGGAACCACCAGGAGCAGCTAAGAGCATCTGGGCTGGCCCTGTGAATGGAGAGTTCACACCTGAGCCTACAGTTGGCGCCAGAAATTCTGGCGGGAGTCTCTTACTATCTTGATTTTGTGGGAGGCTAGGAACTCACCTGAATTGACTGCCGGAAGCTGCTCTGGGATCCCAGCGAGGCTTCCAGACTAAAACCCAAACTGCTTTCCCCTCCCTACTGCCTCTCTGCAGACCGGTAGGCCCCAGGTCTCTCAGTGAGGGGACAACTTCAAGAGGGAGCCCATCCAATGCCAGGGGCCGAGGCAGTGGGCACCAGTGGGGACTGAGGAATCAGGGTCATAACACTGGGCTCAGGTCAAACCCTGATCTTGAGGCCAGAGCCACTGGCCACAGTTAGCTCCCTCAAGGCTACCAGCTGGAAAATGTCATGCCACTCCGAAACATGTCCCTGCACAGAGGGACTCCAGCAGAGGGCACCTGCCAGGGCCTCTGCAGGGTCAGGGTCTCCCTGGGGAGCCCCAAGCTTTCCTTTGGTAATTTGCCTAAGGAATGAAGAAAACCAAACCGATTATTCATGGCCCAGATGTCATCTCAGGAGATGACCCAAAAGTCAAAGATGAAGTGCTGTAAAACCTAATAGCCAGGGACCTAGAAGATAGCTAGGTTCAATCTCTGGTACTGCATGCCATGCTGGCCCCAATCTGAGCCGGCCATAAAAACCAGGCATGCTGGCTCACTCAGTAATTCCAGGGCTGGGGAGGCTGAGATCACCTGGAGTCTAAGCTGCATAGTGAGACCCTGTACCAAATAAATAAAATACTTTTTTAAAAAGAAAAAAACTTAACAGCCACTTGGATCAGTCAATTTGTTTTTGAGTCTTTTGACAAACATGATAGGCTTCTTACAATTCTTCAAAAAAGACAGATGACAAATTCTAAAATAAGCTCACTGTGGGAGCCTTAGGCAAAGATTCCTACAGGGTGATAAGAACAATTTCCCAATTAGGATAGTCTCACCAGAAGTATTCTAGGTAGGAGTCACCCCCCTCAAAGACTTGGAAATGGTCCCAACTAGATTTCCCTTCCCTTGAACAACAAAGACAAACAAATGGGCCTGGGAGATGGCTCAGTAGAATAAGCACTTCCCTGGCAAGCACAAGGGCCTGAGTTCAACCCCTGGTTCTACAAAAGATAAAAATAAAAAATAAAGACAAACAAACTGCCTGGCTGGGCAGCTGTGCTAGGGCCAGGAAGGACGTCTTTCTCTATGTGTCCACTGTTCACTCTTCAATGGTATCACCTGCAGAATAAACTTCCCAGTTAAACTAAAATTGGGACAGGAGTGGAAAGCAACAGAAGAAAGCAAGACCCTGACACTTTGGCAAAAACAATAGGGCATTTCTGAAGCTTTGGGTCAGTTGCTGATGCCCCCAGGGCTGGAAGAATGGCCTTTGGGGTTAAGCCAGAACTGCTGCTCTTAAGACTGCTAATTATAACACTTCACCCCTCACCTACATCCAGTGTCCAGCGGTGGGCTGTGAAGAAGTTGGTGGTGTGCACTTCGGGGCTGGTATTAAAACTACAACCACAACAAAGTCATGGTACAACAACTGCATACACTGGGTTTTAAGCATCCGACACACTGTGGAGCAGGGCTGCATCCTTTTAACTAACAGGAGGACACAGTCCCTGTGTCTCCGTGCTCCCTGTGAAGGGCACTTGCTTTTGGTCCACCTGACCGGCAGCTACATGTCTAGTCATTCCCACGTGACTGCCGACCGCAGTCACTACAGCCCCTGGGACTTGTTCTGAAGTTGCCACAGCAGTGGGACAGCTTCACCCAGCCCTGGAAAGGCAGCAATGTTGCCACAGCTGGCGCTGGTGCTTTTCCTTGCCTGACAGCTGCCCAGGTGCACTGAGTCATTTTATCCATGGGGCTGGCAGCGCCCAGCCTGCATGCCCAGCAGAAGGCCACACCTCTTCCCATGTGGCCCTGGCCTGCTGACCATCTGCACTCAGCCACCAGAGCTCAGCAGCCCCACGGCACATCTGGAGCCCACCAACCTCAGCATCCATGGGCATTCGGATCCTGCGCTCATGAAGAGCCAGACGAGAATCGAGGTGTTCACCGAACACAGTAACACTATTTCTAACCTGGGAGTCAAGGCCCAAATGCACCTGCTGAGCGGGGGTCTTGTGACCCCACTAAGTCCACAGGGATAGAATCCGCAGTGGCCTGACACCTCAGAGGCAGTGGACATCACGTCTCTGCCCTTCACGGTCCCTGATCACAGCAGGGAAAATCCCACAGGGCCGCCTGGTGCTGGCATGCACATGTCCCTGCCTGCTGAGGGCAACAGCCACAATTTTTTGTAGGAAAAGCAGAAAAAAAGGATTTTTCAGGATTGAAACTGACCCAGCGTGAGCAAGATGCCCACTATTTAACGAAAGTTTCTTCAACACATACAACAAGCAGGAACCTTTCCATCTACAGTGCAGCTATGAGAAAACAGACCTTCCTTACCTCAGTTTATTTTTCTTTTTTATATAAAAGAAGATGTTATTTATCAACTCCAAACCTTTTCCTCCACATCAACTAGACTCGCACACAAAGTGCAGGACTCCAGGAGGCTTGGGACCGTTTCTGTCCATCAGGCTCCCAGATCCCGTCTATCTGAATAGTGCTGTCCTGAGCATGCACACACAGAGAGGCCTGGAAAGGCTGGGGACGGAAAATAGCACAGCCAGCATGTACTGGGTGTCTGACAGACACGCAGAAGAGCAACCCAGAATGTGAGAGCACGGCATGCCTGCTCTCACGGGCGCCTCCCTCCCTGTCTGCCCTCTGTACCCCAACTTGGGCACATCTGTCTGCCACCTCACCCTGTGCCTTTCACTGTTGTGCTCAACAACCCACGATGGCCCCCCCACTCCCTCATGGACAGGCATGGAGAAGCCTTGGTCTGCCTCTCCAGATCTGCCTTTTCGGTTCCTAATGGAAGCTAGAGGCCTGCCGCTCATGCCTGTTGCTCACCGCTCACCGCCACTCGGTGTGTCTGCACCCACCCGCTGAGTTGCACCCACCTGCCGAGTTTCACTCTCACCAGTTCCAACTAGGTTCCATTACTGCTCCCCAGTTGGTCCCAGTCCTGCTGGCCTTCAGAGCTGACCCCAAGCCCCTTCCTTTCCTACCCCGCCCCCAGGGTCTCCTCTCCTATGCCCTTGGTTTTCCCCCTGCCTTCAGTCCCTGCTCTGCTTTACTCTCAGTTCACCACTTACTGCACGTGGCCCAGCTCCTCCAGCGCCAGGCCTCAGGCCAGCAACCTGTAGCTTTCCCACAGGACCTCTCAAGAGTGTCCACCGCATTCAGCATGCAACGGGAGATGGAGCTGCCTTTGGGATGAGGGGCCCAGGGCCAGCTCTGCAGCTGACAGTGCCACGACTCCAGCCAGAGCACCAAGGGCTCTGGTTCTCAGTCTCTCGCCCCTTACAGTCTGCAGGGCTGACCTTGATGTCTCTCCAGACCTCAGGCTCCACTCAGTAACACAGTTGGAGGATCTGTCTGGTTCTCCACCCCACCCTGCCCGAAGACTCCCAGAAAAGAGCACACTGAGGCCCTCTTTGGTTCCGTTAAGGACCGAAAGGGCAGATCTAGAGAGGCAGACCAAGGCTTCTCCATGCCTGTCCATGAGGGAGTGGGGGGCCATCGTGGGTTGTCGAGCACAACAGCGAAAGGCACAGGGTGTGGTAACAGACATGTGCACCCCAGTTGGGGTATAGAGGGCAGACAGGGAGGGAGGTGCTCATGAAAGAAGGCGCGCTACTCTCTCTCATCTTTGTGGGCATGTAGTTCATACCAAAGACTTCAAAAAAGGTGAATTGGACACACTGGGTTTTGCATGACCTTCCTGACACACTGCAAGGTTAGAAAGTAGAAAAGCCTTCAGACTCTCCTCAGCCAGCAGCCTCACTTCTATAGGTCTGGGAGGCTGGGCTTTCCAGAGCTCCGAGGCACTGGTACCAGACGAGCAGGGTCTGGCCGGCTGGGTTAGCACTGCTCACTTCCTCCCTAGGCCCACTTCAGCTCCCTGGGCCCAGTGCAAACACAGGCCACCTGGTGGCCTGTTCCACAACTTCTATATGCTCGTCCTTGGGATAGGGCAAGATTTCGGACAACCTCACCAAAGGAGGCCACCAGGTTCCAGTTCAGTGCATCTGTGTTTTAGTTTGGGTGTAAAACACGATGCTGGAATTCTGTCTTAACTGCCTGGGTGTTCTTAAGACAACATGCTTTCCCACCACCCCATGTGCAGAAGTCACAAGAAAGGTTCACAAAACAACTCCTGGTCACTGCCTCACGAATGCTCAGAGGGCAGAGGCTGCAGAGGTGAGCTGCAGGAGCTCAAGGCGAAACAGCTTCAATGCCATCAGGTGAGGGAACTTAGAGGAGGCAAGAACTTTGGGCCAGCACCAGGCTGAACTCCGTCCTGGGTTCTGGTTCCAGGCAGGTGCCTCCTCAAACCTTTGTAGCTCAGGCACCCAAAGCTTTCATGTCATTAACAAACCAGACCCTGGCTGGGCACTGCCTTTAGGAGCACACCTCACAAAGAAAGCCAGCATGGAAACATGCAGATGGAAACAAAGTTAGTGACTGTTCCAGCTCTGAGCAGGTGCAATCAGCTCACAGCATAGCCCTGAGTACCACAACCTCCAGCCCTTGTCCCCAAAAGGGAAGGAAGGCTAAAGCATGTGAACGAGCAGCACAGAGCAGATGGGGACAGACGGCGTCCACATCACTGGTGTTCAGAGCTTTCACTTCAGTCTTTTGTCAAACAAGCCTCACTCCAAGGTTTTGTTTATATTTTTTTAATTAGCAAGTGTCAATCTCACTCAAGAAAGAGGTGAGGGTGTTAGACACTGCTGAGGTCCAGGCAAGCACAGGAAATGGGGGGCTGAGGCTACAGGTTGGAACTTCCCTACACTGCGAGTCCTTGTCCCAAGTAGCTCACAGGATGCAGATCCCAGCCTTATGACAGGACAGCTCCCCGCCTGCCACTGCTGGGGCACCCGAGCACTCTGCCCAACCACTTGAAGAATCCAGAAACCTGTGATGGCGCAAGGAAGGAGCTCGGGAATAAGTTCTGTCCCCAGCAGTGAGGATGCAGACTGTCTCCAGCTGCCTCATGGCATCGTCACAATGACTGAATGGAAGGGATACTCATGACACAACTGTAAGCAAATCTGCTCCTGGGAGGCCCCAGGTATGCACACCGCTGAAGGGAAGGCTCTCAGGGGTGAGATTGCCACTGCCCTACCAGAGCCCCTATTGCTGCCCTGTCACACAGAGGCCTGACAAACTAAAGCTTCCTAGAGCCTCAGCTCAAGTACTTGGCCTTGGAAAACATCTGCTGGGCTGCGTGGTCTCCTCCCCAGCTCTGCTGAATTCTTGCCCATAACCTCTCACATCGCCTTTCTCACACGGACATGCGTGCACCACTCAGCCTCTGTACCTGTTCCCTGCTCCAGCTGATCCTCTCAGACAGCAGGTCTGAGTTGCTTCTTTCTTCTTCCAGCTCTGCCTCCAGCTGAGACACCTTGTCCTAGGAAAAATCATAAATGCAGGTCACTTTACTGAGCAGGACTCAGAGCCAGGATTATCCTGTGGAAGGAAAACCCCACGGGCAAGGGAGACCAGAGTGTCAACAGGGTCAGGCAACAAGACGTGACTATTTCTTACATTGCCCAAGGCAGTCATGTTAAAAGCCACATATTATTGCTTTGGTGATGTACAAATGCAGCGGTGCATGTAGAAAATACATTTAAAAAGAAAAAAAAAATTGGGGCTGGGGAGATGGCTCAGTAGAATAAGCGCTTCCCTGGTAAGCACAAGGGCCTGAGTTTAATCCCCAGTACTGAAAAAAAAGAAAAGAAAAATCACCTAGATCCTAATATAAAAAGCAAGGATATTTTGACAGGTTGCCTTCAAATCTTTTTTCACTCTATCCATCCAATACTTTTAAAAAGTTACAAGTGTGCCTGTTGCCCACCAAGCCCAGGGTCGGGCCGGAGCAGCCAGCCTGGAGTGTGGCTCAGGGGCTCCTGCTGGGGCAGGGTCTGCCTTCCTGCTGCTCAGAGCCCTGGAGCTTGCCCCCCGTCCTGCACTGGCCTCTCCGGGGGATGCTGCAGACCGAATACAGCCAGTTCTGGTGAATGTCTATCATGCAGGGAAAGCGAATCGCCTCCTTGCTGACTCCCAACCTGGCATCACTAGCTGTGAGAAGGAAGAGTGGCAAAGCAGCTTCATGCCTGAAGACTGCTCCAGCCAAGTTGCCCCTCCGTATGGGACCACAGGCGCTATGCCCACTTCTCCCAGCATCAGCAGAAGTGGCACAGGTCTGGTAGACCCGGAGCCAGGACGCAACCAGCACTCTGAGCCTTGGTCCCCAGGCCAGTAGCACTTGTGCCTAAACGACACTTCCAGAGGTGATTGAGAAGTGGAGTAGGGGGTGGGGGGGGTCTCCCTACGCACCTGAGATCTGAGATTATACTCTCAGAACTCCTGTGCATGTCAGAGCCTGCGAACAGCCTTCCCTGCTAGTATTCAGAACCTGCAGGGACAATAGGAAGCTTCTTTCCTGAACAGAGACCCAAAAGCCACCTGGGGACATCTGAGTCCTCCCCGAACTGCTGTTCATACAGGTCCCACCTCCTCCCAGGCCCACTTCACACAGTCAGATTCTCCAAGGATCTGGAAGGCTGCACCCATGTTAGAATGTCCACCGCAAGGAGAGCTCTGAAGCCCTGAGAGTTAACTTATTAGGAGTTAGCAAAGACATAATCAAGACATCAGCCCTAGCGAGGCCCTGCTGGCCACCTTAGGGAGGAGACACAATGAATACACACTCAGGATGGGACAGCCAGCCATCCTATCATTAATGGAAAAATATATAAACATTGTACAAGGCCAACGCAACTTAGCATGCTACCACTTCTAGTTCTTAAGTCAGCAGAACAAATGATCTTTTTAATTTAAAAAAAACCTCTAGCAGGAGATGCCCAGACAACCTAATCTTCAGCTAAAACCGTTTATCCATGGGCGCTCCTCCTGCCCCAAGTCCACAGCGTCCAGAGCCCGGCAGAGCAGCCAAGGTCCAGGGCAGGACCCCTCCTACTGCACAACAGGCTGGCTGGGCCTCAGAAAACTGCATTTCTAGGTAACCACATTAGCCTTCGCTAGCCTGCAAATGACCTCTCTCCTGAGGAGACATTAGCAAAACAGCAGTCCCACAGAAAAGCAACAGAACCATATGTAATCACATTATCCTGGCCTCTAAAAGAGGTCCACCTAATAACACCACTCATAGTTGAAACAACACTCCTCAAATTCTATGAAGGCCCACATCTCCTAGAGGTTTTGAAAAGTAATTTCTGTTTATTTGCATAGCTGAATCAGGAACTCCACTGATTAACAACTTAAGCCATTTCTCCCCAGCCTTGAGCACTGTCTTTTATCAAAACCTAAACAGTTTTAACTTCTCTTCAAGTCTAAGCCTTGTTTTGAAGATTTAGACTGCACTGCAGTGGAACACCTGGCTGTGTGCATGTGTACTTGTGCGTGCGCTATGTGCACTTGTGTGTGCGCTGTGTGCACTTGTGCGTGCACTGTGTT
The DNA here is from genome assembly GCA_004027165.1 of Ctenomys sociabilis. NCBI lineage: Eukaryota > Metazoa > Chordata > Mammalia > Rodentia > Ctenomyidae > Ctenomys > Ctenomys sociabilis. The sequence goes on along the minus strand of PVKA01001417.1, from coordinate 114,294 downwards.
TCTGGTCAGTGATTCGTTTTGCTCTCACGACTCACTCACTTTTAGACATTCAGGCACACAGGCATGACAATGGCATCTCTAATTCCAGCCCTTGAGAGGCTGAGGCAGGAGGACTGCTCTATGTTTGAGACCAGCCTGGGCTACCAAGTGAGACCCTATCTGAAAACAAACACCCAAGAAACCCACCCAGCTCTCCCTCTCACTCTGGGGCCCCTGGCCCGAGCACCCGCATGCTCCCGCTGAGACAGCGCACAGACCGACCTCCATTTGCTTGACCAGTCGGCCGCGGTCGTCCCGGAGGTGGCTCCTGGCCTCCAGCTCACACTCCAGCTCCTTCAGTGCTTGCTCCAGCAGCTGCTTCTTCGTGAGGGCCTCATCCTGTGCCCGCTGGTAGTCCCGTATCTCCTCTTCCATCAGGCGCATCTGGGATGACAGGAGTTGGGGTTTCTGAAGAGCAGAGAGACCCACAGCCTCCGTGCAAGGCACAGAGGACCCCGTGGGCCCCACCCTTCTGGTGACCAGAAATCCCTGAGCAAGTCTCGCCTGTCTCTGTGCCTCAGTTTCTATTTCATCAAAACAGGGCACTGTGTAGCTATAGGCAATGATCCATTAGCTTATAAATTCAATCTTTTCAACCCTGATGGGCATTTTAATGTGCAGCAAGTTCCAACCTGAGAGAACATTCGTAAGTCAGATTTGCTCATAATCTGACAAAGGAGTCCTAACACACCTGTGAAAATTCACAACTCTAATGTAGATGTCATGGATGAACTATAGCAGAAAAAGTCAGCGAATACTCCTGTGCAGTCCTGGGGCATGCGATGCTAGCGCACTGGTGTGGACCACTACGTTCCCAGGTGGTAACGCAGCAGCAAGATGCAGTTCTCATTCGGGGTGCCAGGCCTTATTTATACTTGGGAGCCTCAGACTCAGCTAAGTGCTTTTCTGGGAACCATCTGAGATCAACATTGCATGGCCTCAAAAGGGGCTTAAAGTCAGGATAAAAGAAAAGCTGACTGAATGTCCAAGCAACCCACAGGCACAAAACCTGATACAAACGTGCATGTGAGTGACACCTACTGCTCTGTAGAAGACAATGGGCTGTCAGCCGTCCTAACCCCAGGGCTCCTCACCCACAAGGTGGCACTAAACTCACAGCTGTGAAGAGACTGCACCTGCATGAACAGCCTGATACTGGGCACTGAGCGCAGCCTCCCTGTGCCCCCTGTGGCCTGCCCTTCTGTGAAGGGTGGATGCTGTGGCATGCAGGGCACACCCCACATCTGGCTCTCCTGCCCACCCTCCCAAGGGAGCTCGTGGAGCGGCACCATCTAAGAAGTCACCAGATTGACCCCTTAGGCAAGGGCGGATGGATGCCCATGCAGAAGCAGCCCTTGGGAAGGGTGGGAAAGACGCTCAGGGTAGAGAAGGTGGGGAAGTGGAAGGAGAGCAGCAGGAGAAGGCCAAGCCAGGAACTGTGTTCCTTCAGAGGCGCACAGCATATGGCCCAGTCTCAAAGACAACATCTCCAAACAGACCCAGGTCTGACCGAAGGTCAGCCACACGCAAAGGCCTAGGGGCCTGCTCCGGACTCCAGACTGTCACAACTCTCCTCAACGAAAATTCCCTCATTTGCCTAGCTGGCCTAATTATCCAACCTGATTTGCAGAATGTGAGAATCAGGCATAGGGTGCTGGGAAAGAGCACACTGACCCCCAATGGCACCACAGGGCCTCCCCCACCTCCCTCTCTGGGGTCCTCTCAGGCATCTGGGCTGCCCCCCCGCAAGGTTCCCTGTGCCACACAGGTCCCTCCTCACACCCCACAGGGCCCATTCTGCTGACAGCACTGTGCAGGGACACCCTGCAGGAGAAAACAGCTGACAGAGGCTCAGTGTCCCAAGTCCAAAATCTGAAACCCGCAACCAGAAAGAATAGTCCTGATTTTTTCAGATTTAAAAAATGCTCAACCAGTAAAATGTATGCAAATAATGTAAAATCTGAAAAACTGAAACCTGACACATTCCAGTCCCAAACGCACCAGGTAAGGGACTCTCACCCTGTTTAGTGTCTCCCAACAACTTTCCTAGAATCAAAAGGAAGCACATACCTCTGTAACCCAGCAGGGCTGCCTTCAGCTAGTTATCCCACCCTCTGCTCCACCGCACTCAGAAAATATGCAGAAAGATGGTGAATGGGAAGCCTTCACCCCGAAAGGTCGCTGTCATCAGACAGCACACTCCTCCCAAAGCACAGGCAGAGATCACTCCAACACTGCCTGACCCGAGCTCTTCATGCACCTCAGAGTTGAGCGTGAGCTTGCCCAGGACCCAGAGTGATGACTGACTTGTGTTTTCAACAACCACAGGACTTCAGCATCTTAATAGTTCCTTTCAGAGTCAAGGCACCCTTCTAGTTGGAAATGGGGTCTCACAGTCTGTGCCACTCAGAAAAATCTAGGAAAAAATCTAGGAAAAACTTTGTTTTTATTACAGGAAATTTTTTTTTAATATCTGCAATTTTATAAACAATGCTGGTCTCTATCTGGCCTTAACGCTTTTCTCTGGAGCCACGTTATTTAAAGAGACAATTTGTTCAGTTTCCTTACAGCCCAGAGACCGTCACTGAACCACTAAGCAAAAACAGCGGGAATGCTCTGCATGGGTCAGCACAACACTGCAATCTTTTTTGTTTGTTTGTTTTTTATTTTTATTATTATTATTTTTTAACACTGCAATCTTTTGAAGCTGAAACAGGCCAGGTGTTTGCCGGTGTTCTGGCAAGTGTCTGAGCCCTGCGCCCCTTTCCTATAGAAAATATATATATATATTTCTTTTTCATTCTGCAGCAAACCGTGAGTCAGAGCATCAGCTTCTATTCTCCCTGAGAGTCCTGCACCGTCAGAGTCCCCACCAGAGTGCATCTGTTATCAAGGTCCTCTCTAGAAGTCTACAATAAATACCCACTGTTCTTGGATGTTCAGCAGGACTCCTGGGCAACTTCCCTTTGATCATCAAAGAAATTAAAGATTTATTTTTCAAAGAAAATTTGTTTTCCTGTGGAATCTTAGTACTCTTGGCAGTGTACATGGAAAACCAAAAAAGTAAAAAGCTTTATAATTAAAGAAAAGCTCACACTGACAAGGGCCCAAGGTGTATAGGCCCACTCCTGTCTCAGGTATCAGCTCACGTGGTTATTCATTCACTAATGCTTTGTACATCTTTACAGAGATAGAAATGGATGCTCAGAAAACCAGGGTGACTTGCCCAAGGTCAGTGTCTATTAAAACATTTTTATGAAGGGGCTAACATTTGGGTGTCTTTGCTCTATTCTTAAACATTTAACCAGGAATAGGCTTTAATAACTTCAGTACTTATAAGCTCTAAAATATTGTTTTATTCCCTATTATTGTTGTCCTGAAATTCTTACCCACCCCCATCCTAATAAAAGTTGGAATTTTTAAAACTTCAGCAGAAAAACACTAGTCAGTTACTACAGGTCTTGCTGTAGGAATAAATTAAAACACAAATGGATAGAAAGCCCTTGGGCACAGCTGGGCACATCATTTCTGCTCCAAAAGAAACCGTCCCAGAGACCGTCACTGAACCACTAAGATAAACTTCTCAGGCAGAAAAATGTTAGATTAGCCAAGCAAATGGTCCAACTTAGGTTGTGTCCCCTGCCGCTCTGAGCGGGGGACTCCCATATCTCAGAACGGCACCTTCCCCTCTCTGCAAGAGGAGTTAAGAACGAAGCCTCCAGCCCTGAAGCTGTCTTACTCTCAGGTCCCTTACAGTGGCATTTCAAGGCAGGCCAGAGGACAGGTGGAGGAAAGAAGTGAGGGAGGAAACTTCAGGCCAGATATCACCTCGTCCTGTAGTTTGGTAGTGGCCATGCGGGACTTCTCTGCCTCGAGGGATTTCTCCTTCAGCTGCCTCTGCACTTCCACGAGCTCCCTGCGGTTCTTGTCCTTGTACTCATCCAGCTGGTTCTGGAGCTCCAGGGTCGATGTGCGTGAGGCCTCCACAATGTCGGCCATCTGAACAGGGGACTGGGTGTGAGCTAGGCCTGTGTGCCGTGCAAGGCAGAGGGCTGGTGGGGTCCTTGTTTAACACAGGAGCATCGTCACCTCCCCGGCCACAGAGCGCTGGGCCCAGGCTGTCCCTTTTGGGCTGGGGTACCTCTGACTTGGCCCCAGCCTAGAGCAGACAATGAGCTTCTCCTCTCCCCAGGACCAGATCTTGGGGTCAGATCCTCTCTCGACCATGTCCCTTACGTTGGGCACAACCTCAACTGCTGTGCGGCTCAGCAGTGTCCTCTTGGGAAACACTGATAGGGTAACACCTATCTTACAGATGGGGTTAAAATAACACAAATGGCATTCTAATTAGGGATGAAATAGCCAACAAAGAGGGAGGTGCCTGGCAGCACCTAGGAGACAGGTGACCCCAAGAGCCTCACCACTGGGGTTTCTGGTTTTGTTTTGTTTGCAGTACTGAGGAAGAGACCAGGGGTGCTCGCTCTGTAACTGAACCACATGCCCAGTGCTTTTATTTTTTTATTCTGAGACAGAGTTTTGCTTCAAGGCCTGTCCAGGCTGGCCTTGAAGTTTCGGTCCTGCAGCCTCAGCTGGCAAGCAGCTGGTGTGTACCCCTGCAGCCTTCCGAATGCCCAGCGGTGTGGTCTTCGGTTCTGGGATAGGCATGTGCTTCCACACCAGGCTGCCGCCTGCTATCACAGGTGACTCTGGGGCCAAGAATCCACAGGGTGCTGCCCTTCACCTTTTAGTTTCTACATGGCACTCTCTGCAAACCCAAAGACCTGCTTCAGGACCCAGCAAGCCCCAGGACATTTTGAGCTTAGACTGAAGCCAGGTTTCCTCAGCTTTCAGCCAACCCCTGAGGGCCTGGGTCCCGGTCGGGCAGCCCGTCCTATCCCATCCCGCTCCTCACCTCCTTCTGCAGCTTCTCAATGGTCTCGCTGAGGTGTCGTCGCTCACTGTCCATCTCGTTCTTCAACCTTTTTAACTGCTCCTTCTGCTCAGTCTCTGCCTGTAGCTTCTCTGACAGCTGCTTCTGTTCCTGGACAGTCCGGCTCAGTTCTCTCTATAGATGGCAGGGGAAGAACATTCCAGGCCAGCCACAGGAACAGGTGGCAGAGGGATTTCATGGCCTCAACAAGGGCAACCTGACCTGTTCCTTCAGTGATAAGGAGGAAGGCCAGAATAAAGCCACTGCAGACACACCAGCACCTTGTTGGTTCTGACATTCATTCAGCAACCAAAAATCCCTTTAATTTAGCCAGTGACACCCACAGGACAACAGGGAAGCCTGAGGATGCAACACAGAGACACAGCGCCTGCCAACACTGTTGGGCTTTGGGTTTGCAGAGTCCCAAAACCTGAATGTCTGTGCTTAAAAACTGAGTGCTGAGTTAAATGCTAGAACCACCTAAACCTTTGTAACCTACAGCCTGCTATTACAGCATGTGCCTTCACATGTCCCCAAGGCCCCATGTGCTCACAGGTGGGCTTCGGGAGGTGGCTAGATCTAGGATATGACACTGGCATTAAGGGTGTGCAGGGCTAAATGAATCCACTGGCTGGTTTATCACAGTTCTGGGTGTGAATGATGGGAAAGCCTGCCCTGCGTGTGTGGCCCATCCAAGCTTATGTCCCGGATGGGACAAAGGGGAAGGGAGGCTTGCTGCCGCCACCCACTGCTGGCTGCCGCCTGCCATGCCATTGCCTGTCTCTCCTCTTCCATGTCCCTGTACCAGGCCACCCTGCCTTTGAGTCAGCCAACTATGGACTGGAATCTCTACAAACGGAGCCAAAATCCACTTTTCCTCCTTTAACTCTGGATGCCAGGTATTTCTTCCTAGCAATGAGAAAAACTACTAAGACATCTGTGATGTTCAGCTCCATATCTTGTATTCTAGAATTCACACTGCTATGCAGATTGTTCTGAGGGTTAAAATAGCTTAAAATAAATCTGTAAGGACAGAAAAAACTGTCCCATGTGTCAGAAGCACACCTGGGTAGAGGAGGTTGTAATCAAAAGGAACCATAACTTAGGTTCAGACACAGAAGAAAGAAATTTAGAAATCCACAGGTTGGCAAACTTGATGAACAGAAAGTATGAAAGGGAAGAGACCCCATCAGAGAAAGTGCACAGGGATGGTTATGCAGTGGACTGTGCCACACACTGGCACTTAACTACACAACGCAGCCACCTGGATGTGGCGCTGCCCTGGCTCCCTCGAGCCCTCTCATGAAATCACCCAGACAGGTGTCCTTTAAGCAATGCAAGTCCAAAACAGACTGCTAAGGGATTCTGGTGACTTTAGATGGCTCGGTATTGGACACCCATTTGAGGACAGCAACAAGGGGCACAGCTCAGAACAGGATGACGTGACCTGAACACGAACTGGGTCACCTAGGAACTGTGGTCAGGTCCTGGGACTGAACACAGCTCTCCACAGGAACACCTAAGGCCAAGTAGTCTGGTGTCCCTTCCGAGGCTGCAGAGAACAGCGGTGATGTTTGCCTAGTGCTTAGCAGTTTGTAAGCTGATGTCACATGCGCTAACACAGGTATGTTGAAAATACTCCCCACTTGCCCCACACTTTCAGGCTGGCAAAGTTTTGGCCATCTTTGCTCTGCCAACCACGTGAAATGGAACAAAAGGTCTCCTGTGGGGGCCTTCTGGGCCCTGGGCCCTGCCAGTCTGACTCTGTAGTGAGACTGCCAATACCTTGGGGCTGATGAACTTAACTGCTGTGGAGAACAAGGTCAACAAAAGCTGCTGGGGAAAAAGCACCAAGAGAAGGTAAGCAGAAGTCACCTCACCCCTGCCACTGCCAGCACACCTGGAGCTGCTGTCTGTAGTTTTACCTGGAGCTGTCTGAGGCCAGGACAAGGGGACAGTTACAGTAATTCCAACGCATGGTTTCATGGCACAGAAGGAAATGATTAGGGACCGTTATCTCAAAAATGTGAATGCTTAAAGATAAATAAGTGGCTCCCTCTAGACCCCAATCACCCAAACCTACACTGCCCCTAGAGATTTCCTAGCCTCCTTTGACCTCTTCTTGGATTTCAGTTACAGGAGCTCCAGGCCAGACAAGCCAGCTCCAGCCTGGTTCAACCTCCACATGCTTCTGTATGTTGGTCCCACCCTTCCCTCACATGCTTCCTCCTGCCTCACCCTGGGGGATGCCACAGTCTCACCCACTCTGGACCTGAGACCCCTGGCACCTTTACAAATGTACACAGTGAGGAATTTGTCTATGTTATTTTTACATTTCTTGCACACTTGCCTTATTGCAAAGTAGTAGTATCAGTACAGGCAATGAACAGATTTTTCTACCTGAAAATGTCTCCTGGGCCACAGACACTGTTAACCCATGACATTAGCTCAGCAGCTTAGGATACTTTTCCATGACACCTAACAAGGGAATCCCTCATTTAAAATGTAGGGTCCAGCCTTTTCTGATAGAAGCCCTTTTTCTTAGAGCAAGACTCACACAGGTGCCTTTGAGAAGCCATGGATGATCTTAACAGGGCCCTGGGTTTAGAAACACCTCCCAGAGGTGAACAGTGTTCCACTTCTTCAGTTACCCAAGAAATATGTTCCAATAAAGACGCTGCTGAGACAACATATCTGAAATCCACATGAGAGGAAGCAAACTGAAAGCATTTTCTTTACTCTTTATGGAGGCTATGTTGAGGGAAGCGCCCTGAAATCCAGTGACCCTTCCCAAGATCTACAACACAAGCCTACCAAATAACAGAAGAACAACAACTTCTACAAAATATTCTCAGGTTGGAGACGCCTACGCACCAAGTTGTAGATGTACAGTTAGTGCCCCTGAATGTGGGTCCTGCTGTGGCTTATGTCTCGATATCCCCCCAAAGCCTCATGTGTTCTTGGGGGGGGGCATCTCTCAGGGGACTGGATCATGGGTGTGTGTGAATGTGGGTCAAGGCTGTACGATAACTAAACTGTTTTAGCATAGCTCTGAGTGTGGACAATGGAAGGTGACCCCTGGGCCAGGGTGGCACCAACTGGTAGGTGTGTACCCTGGATGGCATGAAAGGAAAGACGGAAGGCTGCACCGCCTCCTGTGGGCCCTGCCATGGATGGTTTCTCCTCTGCAAAGGCCCTGTGCCATGCCGCCCCACCTTAAAACCAGCCAACTATTGAAATCTCTACAAACTAGGAGTGAAACTAGGCCTGTCTTTTTTTTTTTTTTTTTAATTTGTGGATATCAGATATTTTGTCCCAGCAAGAAGAGAAACAACTAAGACAAGACCTTTACGCATCAGTGGGTATAGAGCCTTCGTACAAGTCTGAGTGAGGCCCCAATTCATCCCCATTAATAGTAACCAAGGTGCAACAGGCACATGTGCTCTCTAGAGCTCCTGCACTACACCATCCTGGGTGACAACAGGGGGAGCACTGTCATTCTCAATCTGTCCCCACACACAAAAGCACCTGTCACAGAGAAGACTTGCAGAGCACAGACTTCACACCCTCCCCAAAGGACCTATGTGTTCCCCAGAAAGGTCTCTTTACCTCCTCACTAGCAGAAGTCACCTGGAAATGGAACACAAATGTCCTCATCTTGACTACAGACTGGACAGCAGCCAAACCCTGGACCTTCCATGTCCCTCCGCCACATGCTGACTGTGCCACAGCTAATTAGGCATAAGTTCACTGCAGTATTCAGCGACCACAAAAAGAAATGTATTTCCACATATGAAGATGTCCCAGATTGCCAAAGGCATGAGGGTTCTGAACTATAAATTGCTGTGTGGAAAAAAATACTAGCTACTGTTTCCTTTTCCTCAAGGGTTAAGTTCCTCTGACCACCAGCTATAAGGACAGAGGCATGGGAAAAAGTTATCAAACAGAGGCCGACATTCCGGCTCCTGGCTTTAGAGAAAACAAAGTGTTTTGGAGTAAGGGTGCACTTCCACAGCTCAAGGAAATCAGCTGTCAGGCCAGTTCCAAACTCTCCACAGACTGTGCTGCTGCCTGACACGCTTGGGAACGAGGGCACCACAAGAACCATGGTCAGGGAGGCCTCCAGGGCCAGGCTAGAGATCTGGAGGTGGAGTGTGGCCACTGCAGAAGATCTGCAGGTCCTGAGATCATCTCATGAGAATCAGCTCTGAAACCCAGCTGGCCACTATGTCCACATGTGGGAAACATTCTCATTGGGCCAAAGGAGAAATCCCTCTCTAGAGAGGCCCTACAGCACACCACTGTGCCCTTGCTGGGCGTGGACATGGCACAGAGGCGCTGATTGTGGTCCCTACTGAAGGTCAATGTTTCTCCCTTTCTGCTCTAACTATCTGCACAGCAAACTCTTTGGTACTTGGTTGGGTAACAGTCACCATCATAGCCTTAACCAGCAGCACAGTGAAATTGCCCTTGTACAAAACCCACCCAACAAGCCTTGTAATAAAAACCTAGATATGGAAGAAAGAAATCTAAATCCAAGGCAGCCAAGCACTGAACTCTTTAAGAAAAAAAAAAAAAAAATCCCAGTGGAGCTGACAGCAGGTGTACTGTAGAGGTGAGAGGCCCTAAGCTATGCTTCCCAGAGAGACAGAACTGTACTCAGAGCAAAGCTGGGGTGTGCTCTGAGTTGGATTCTTACGAATCCCAACCAACTCAGGAAAGGCTTGACCACCATCCTACCCTGCAGACCCACAGGCCCCATGCTCACGATCTCAATAACCGTCAGCCCTCAGGGCCCCTGGCTTTGCCCTCTCCAAAACCGACTGCAAATGTTTGGAGCTTGGAACAGGCAGGAGAAGGGCATACCTGGGTCACAGAGAGTGCCGCACAGCTGTTTTAGAATGCATTTCACGTAATCTCTTAACTCTGAATGGGAAAACCTCATTTTCCAAGAAGCTACTGGTGTGGAATAGAGAGATCAATCAAGTTTAAAGGAAATGACTTCCTCCGACTCCCTGATAATAGTCATCCCGAACTACTGTGCTCCGTGCAATGAGGAGAAGAGAAATTGGATACAGCCATAAAGCTGACCACATATGGCCTCCAAGACTAGTCTTCCAGCCTTCTGCTATTCCTAAAGACAGTTTTCTTTAGAAAGCTGCCAGGCTTTACTGCCTAGAAACCAGGTTTCTGGCCTTGGCACTGATCATGGGGCTGGACAATCCCTCCTCCTATGTGTGAGCCATCTAGGACTCAAAGCACCAGGGGTGGCACCCCTGGATCACTTATTAAGGAAGGACCCATGGCCTCTTCCCAGCTGTGACTAGTAAAACATCTCCAGACCAAATCTTCCCAACTGAGAACCACCTGAATAGCTCTATCCTGGTCATTATGAATGAACAGGAGGACAGGACTAACAACATCTCCACCCATCCCCTGTGAGGGGGAAGGTCACAGTCCCGAGTGTTTACCTGCGTGTTCACCAGCTCACCCTCCAGGGCCCGCCTGGCTGACATGGCTTCTTTTTCCGCCTTCCTGGCACATTCAAGCGCCTCCTCCAGCTGCCGTACTTCACCCTACGAGGAATCAATGTGTGAGACTCGGAGTGCATGGGCAAATCAGACTCAGTAGGCTGATATGAGTGTGTGAGATCCACAGACGCAGGTGGCTGTGGTCACAACACACCTGCGTGGGCCCAAGGTCACATAGCTGCCAAGCCCCTAGACATGGTGCACAGGCCACATGCCAACATCTAAGTCATCAATGGTGGCTTTTAGAAATGCAAACACCCAGGCTCCCTGGAGCACCAGGGAGTCCAAGAGTTGGGCAGATCCGGACACAGCGGTTCTGTGTTGCTGTGGGCTGAGGTCCAGGGATGTCCGCCCTGTCACCAGTGTACCCATCTCTAATACTTCCCCAGAGTGCCAGCAAACAAGTTGAAAATGGTGTAACTTAAAACAATCAACTTTGTGTTGATAATAGAATAGTTCTTTGTGAGAATGAGCCTGAAGGTGGCATAAGCCTCCAAAGCCCTTGGGGATCCCCAGGGTGAGTGAAAGACCCTGTCCCCACATCCTGTCCCTGTCACTAAGCTGCTCAACCACAGCCTCTTTGAAGGACACAGAAAGGGCTTGCAGCCTACTTGAGGTAGCCTGGACCTTTCCTACTAGGGTATGCTAATAAACTGCATCCCACTGTGAGTCCAAATCCAACCTGGGCGCAGGCCACAACCTGGACTTCTGGGCGACCCTCATCTTGTACTTCCAGGTGAGCCCATCTCATGCATCTGGGCAAGCCATATCCCGCACTTCCGGGCAGGCCATCTCATGCATCCGGGTGACCCTCACCCGCACACCCGGGAGACCCTCACCTCATACTTCTGGAGCGCTTCCTCCGTGCGGGCCTCATCCCCTCTTCCGTCCTCCATCTGCACCTGCAGCTCTGCCACCCTGCGCTCCAGTTCCTCGGCTTTTCCCTGCAGCTTCTCCTTCTCCTCCTGTAGCGCCTTCTCCCGCATCTCAGCCCCCAGCTGGCTCTGTTCTGAAGCATTGCTTCGGCTCGCTAGGACCTCGACATTCTGTTAAAAACAAGGAGAGTGAGCTCAGGAGCGCGACACAGGCTGACGTCTGGAGCTGAGGCCCAGGAGGCCCTTGCACCTAAAACTGCAACTTGTGCTGCCCTGAGGCACAGTGGTAATGCTCGTGGAGCCACACACCTGGGATCCTAGCGCTTGTGAGGCAGGAGGATCACCAGGAGTTTGACGCCAGCCTGGGCTACACTGTGAGTTCAGGTCCAGCCTGAACTACATAGTGAAACCCTGTGTCAAAAGATGACAGAAAGAATGAAGTGTCACTGGAATGCAACCGCCCTACTTGACCGCAGATTGTCTGCAGTGCCTTGGAGTCACAGGGAGCAGGGCCGAGAAGTTGTGCACCACAGAAACCCTAAGACTGGTATCACCTGGCCTCCACTTGCTGTCTGTGCCCACAGCTTGCCAGCCCTCAGCCGTGCTGGATCCTTTCTGGTCCCCACTGTAATGACGGGGGTGGGGGCACTTTGCTACACCTTAGGAGGAGGAGATGGAGGCATTGGTGGATGGAGGAGCCTGCCCAAGACCAAGAGAAGGAGCCACATCTCAGCCCACTGAACCAGAAGTGGGGCTCAGCCCACGTCATGGGTGGAGCCCTACAAGAAGGCCTTGATGCACTAACAGAAATTCAAGTTTGCTTAAACCTTGCTTAGATTTCACAGGGCCTTTTGAGCAGTTTCTTTCCCTTTCACAATCTCTGTTGTATCTTTTGGATCTGTGTTTTACTCTTTCGGTTTCTTACACTAGCGAGACAATGTGATGTTTACACTTGCAAGTCTGATTTATTTCACTTCTATATCATTTTGATTGTTTTGTTGTTGTTGTTGGTGGTGGTGGTGGTGGTAGTGGTTTTTTTAGAGTCATGGTCTTGCTATACAGCTCAGAGTAGCCTTGGGCTCACTTTGTAGCTCAGGCTGGTATCAAACTTGCAATGGTCCTCCTGTCTCAGCCTCTCTTGTGCTGGGATTACAGGCATGCACAACCAAATGTGGTTTTGATTTTTTTTCTATTCTCTTTAAAATTAACAAAAGAACCAAAGGGCTAACAGGCTCTGTATAGAGGTGCTATACATGATTCTCAACAGACACAAACAGCAGGAGCTGCAGGCAGCACACCATGGATCCCTGGTACCACCAGCCCTATATTGGCAGCCTAAAGTGATAATGCCGAGGCCTGTCCAGAGCAAGACTGCTTGGGGTCACTGGGTAGTCACCCTTCCTGAGGGAGCCCTCAATGGGCTGTGACACAGAGAGAAACACGGGGGAATGCAGCGTCGTACAACTTTGGAGGGAGATTTAAGAATCCAATAGCTGATCAGATGGAGGCAAGAAAAAGCCTAGACTGCTCCCTCCTGCCCTAGATCTCCCCAGAAAAGGCGACAAAACAAAGCAGCAGGTACCAAGACAGGGTGGGGTAGGACAAGGACAGACGTAGAAACTGGGCCAGGACTGCGACACAGAGCCTTGTGTACCCTGTTAGTGCTTCCCTGCATAGCCACTGTGTGCCAAGGGGAGAGTGCTGCCTCCCTTGGGTGGCACCAGGACCGCTGGACAATGCACATGAAGCAGGAGCCCTTCCACATACGATACCCAAAACCCAACTCAAAAGTGACGCCAGACCTGAAGGGAAGAGGGAAACTATGCACCTTTCTGAAGAAGTGTAACCAGGGCCTTCCACAGGCCAGGTCAGTATGCTGTGATTGACCATACCTTTTGCCCTAAAAACCCTAAAAGAAAGAACAGTAATAAATACTATGACCTTGGGTCAGCGAAGTATTCTTAGCTACCCACCAATAGCATAAGTTAAGGAAGTGACAGACAAATTCAACTTCTTTGATTTGAGAATCTTTGGGTACAAATGATACCTTCAATGACAAAATGATACAATTGATAAGAAAACAGTCACAGATCATATTTCAGATAAGAGAATCTTACCTAAAATATAGAAAGAATTCTACAACTTAATAAAAAATGAAAAGGAGCTAAGCATGGGGCCCATGCATGTGATCCTGGTAATCTAAGAAGTTGACCCAGGGGAATTTATCCAGGGAAGCACTTACTCCACTGAGCCATCTCCCCAGTCCCCCAGGGGAATTTAAAGTTGAAGCCCAGTCTAAGCAACTCAGGGAGCCTATCTCAAAAGAAAGAGAGAGAGAGAGAGAAAGAAAGAAAAGGGCCACAAGTATAGCATAGAGTAAAGGCTCTGCGCTCAATACAATAATAATAATCCATTTTTTCAATGGCAAAAGATTTGAATAGGCTAGAAATTGGTGCTTTTCTAAAGAAGACATGCAAAATCCCAAGAAACATAGAAAACACACAGAATATCCTTAGTGAGCATCATTGTGACAATAAGGAATCTGTCCAGAGGACAGAAGAGGTCTAGCCTGTCCTCCGCTTTCTCTACTATCTAGATTTTTAATTCCACACCCTCTGAGAAGCCCACTGGAGCCACCCAGCTGAGTTACAACAAAACTGAGCTGGCAAAAACAGAACCACAAAGAGGCACCAACTTACACCCGCTTAGGGTAGCTATCCCTCAAAAAGCAGTAATTGATGGGAGGATGCAGGGAAATTCAAGCACTCGGGCACTGTTGGCAGGAACATAAAGTTGCACAGCCACATTGGGAAGTAGTTTTGGGGATTCTTCAAAATGTGAAACAGAGGTTCCTATAACCCAACAACCTCACTCCTAACAGAAATAACCTACACTCACTCAAAAGCTCATACACAAATGCTACATGGCATCATTATGTACGGTACCCAGAAAGTGAAAACAACCCATATATCCATCAACAAATAAACGGTCAAATAACATGTGGTTTGTTGTAGTCAGGATTTTCAAGGAATAAATTTAAAATCAGATACATAATTATAGGATTGTTTAATAATATTCACCCACACACTGGACAGCCAGAGAGTCCAGCTGAGGGCCTGGGTCCCACAGCAATGTCCCACACAAGCCCAACTCCATGGAGGCCTAGCGCCCACAACTATGTCTCATGCACGTCTGTACCAGGATCTACACTGAGGAGGCCCAAAAGTCAGTGGTGGAAGTGAATGTGCCAGTGGGGTGAAGGATCTGTGCCAGCACGCTGAGGGGTCCGCACTGGAGCCAGGGAGCTCTGCTCGGGGTAAGCACCAGAGCTCCCTGGAGGGTACTGCAGCCAACCTCCGCAACAGCAGGAGCTGAGCTCTCTGAGAGTGAGAACAGCTGATTTTGTATCAGGAAAGCCAATGTGTCAGGCTTCTCCAGGGGAATCAACAGCACATCTTCTCCTCTAGTTCTCCTTTTATTCTGCTGGCAACAATCCTTGGGTGGGCCTTCTGCACCTGGCACCAGACTGATTCAGTTCATATGGGTGTTACAAGCTGGCCATTAGTTCATACACCACAGGGTTCGTTTAAGAGATCATTGTTTGGCCACAGATGGGAATTAAAGACAGGTGAGCCCTGACAGCATTATACTACCTGCCAGAAACCAGTTACAAAAGATGCCATATTTACATATAGATACAATGTCTATGACATTAAGTCTACAGAGATGAAAAGAAGCTCAGTGGTTGGCCAGGAGATGGGAAGGGATACAAAGCACAGCTATCTGGTGTGAGGTTTCTTGGCGGTGTAATAAAAATGTTCTGCTGGCAGTGGCGATGGCCACACAGCGCTGTGGACATATGAAGCACTGGACTGCATGCTATAAATAGTTGAATCATGTGTTACATGAATCCTACCTTAGTAAGCTGCATTTTAGAAAGAAAACTAAGGGCCAGCCAGATAGCCCAGCGGACAGAAGTACCTGCTTAGGCAGAGCACAGCGGCTGGGGTTCAATCCCTGCTGTGCTATGCTGGCCCCGCTCCCTGGGCATACTGAGATGGCAACTGAGACTAGGCATGTTGGCACACATCTGTAATCCCAGCACTCGGGAGATTGAAAACAAGAGGATCACTGTGTCCAATCAGTGTAGTGAGACCCTGTAGACCCTTACTATATACCTATAAAAGAAAACAAAAGTAAAGAGAGACCAGGGAGGCCTGAAGGTCAGAGGAGATGGTCAGAAAGACACTGTTCACCCCAGTGGCCTGGCGGCTTTCCCAATTGTTAATGAAAATAAGAGGAGACTCGAGCTATCAGCCCAAAACTCTGAATAAAGCAAAGAACACTTACACACGTGGCCAGTACGTGCTTATCAGGAGTCCAGAAACACCAAGAACCCTGACAACCAGGCCTGGCTTTACCCTGGCACAGGTCTAACCAGTACCCACCCTGGTGTGCAGGGTTCAGGCACATGAGCTGTACTTTGATTTCAGAACGCAGCCTGCGAGCCTGTGGCCCAGCATGTGGCTGGCAGGGTTGCTCCATCCCCAGCCTTCACAGTGGCACAGGCTGTTGACTCCAGGAAGCCTTTGTACTTAGTATGCTTTGACTATTTGTAGAAGGATACCATCTTTTTCTAAGTTTTACAGAGTGGTAAACCACAGTAGGTGTACATATCAGTTTAACATAAGCCTCTGTTGGCAAACGTTTACAGAAACCTCTGCTCATTTACTGTTTTATATATGAAGTCCAAGAACAAACTTCCTTTCCTGAAACCTCACCTAATTACCTAGAATCTTTTACAAAGCCATCTTTGTTCAATGCAAGTATGACATAAATTCTTCTGTGTCCCAGCAAAGGGAAGAAAAGGGGTTCAGAGAACCCCCACATCTCTCGATGCTGAAGTGCTCTGACTATGAGTCCTCGTTTCCACATCCTAAGCTCTGTGTTTCGTGCCTGTGTCAGAGATAGCAGAGCCACAGCAGGCCCAGAGCTGGCCAGGACATTCACAGATGTCAGGCCACCAGCAGGAGTGCCGCAACCCCAAGAGGCTAGCCCTGCGTGTGGGCCGAGGGAGAAAGAGGCACTTTTCTCCCCGACAGGAGGTGCCTGGAGCAGATCCTCTATCAGAGCTCTACCCAGCCTTCCCTGTGTCTCAGTAACCTCTCTTCTAGCAGCACCACAGCCTAACACATGCAAAGCGCCTGGTAATTGCAACTAACTCAGTGCTGTAGAGCAAAGATTGCAAACCAAACATCAACGCATTGAGCACTGCATAGAGCGCACCAGTCCCATGCTCCTCAGGATGGCTGGGAGGGGTGAGAGAGCGAGGAACAGCATGGAGCAGAACCCCACACACCACACACCTGTGTGGAGGAAGTCGAGGCAAACCATCTCATGATTTTTGAATGTTGAACCATGCAAATAAAACATACAGTATTGAAAGTGACACTTCTTTCTTTCAAGTGGCTGTCTGTGGGTATCTAGAGGACAACGCCCTCCATGGCCAGTCCTCTCCCTCCTCCCCAGCCCACTCACAAGTGCTCCTGGGCCAGGACAAGTCCCAAGGCCCCAGCCTCAAGCAGCTATACAAACAGTGGAGACCAACTCTCCCTCGCGGGCTCACACAGCTCAACTGTGCCTCTTGCGACATGGATGCAGAGTGGAAACGGCCCAGACAGTGCAGGGCTTGCAACTGCAGGGCTGGCTCCCCAGGCACCCCTTGGGCAGAGAAGTCCCACACATGCTGATGAGAAACCCCAAGTGCTGTAAGGGTTGCCTTGCAGACTCGGGTCTGCCCTTGAACAGTACTCATTTTGCCTTCAGCACCCTAACATTTTCTGTTCTACACCACGTCTGTTTTTATATTAAGTCTGTGTGTGCAGTATTCTGGGAGCTGCCACTCTTGCCCTGTGACTCTGCCAAGTGCCCTCCTTCCCACCCTCCTGGCACACGAACATGGATCCCAGCATGGGAAGCATTCACCCATCACCCTAGCACGGACTTCACATCTCTGCACCTCACTGAGCCACGCTGCCACCCAACGGGCCCATAGGCCTCCTCACCCGTCTGTCAAAGGGATGCAGCTGCAGCTCTCACCATCACAGTGAGCATCGGCTGAACGAAACCACAGCTCCTCTGGGTGCCATGGCTACCGTTGCAAGGCCAGTGAGACCCCTGTGTGGTTCCAGGAGGGCATGGCTCTGTGTGGCCCCCCGTGGCTCTGAACCACCGTCTCGAGCTCCAGGCCACCACCTGCGTGCTTTTCCAGCCACAGGTCCAGCCCACACCTCTCTGAGGAGACCTCTGAGGTCTCCCACAGCAACTGTGCCCACGAGGAGTAGACCCCATCATATTCAGAGGTGAGGCAGGCTCTTGTAGGACTAATGCACTAAACCCATAGGCACGCTGCCACTAAAGGCTGCTCTGGTAACAGATGGCAACTGAGAAAGCGGCTCTTCCTGCATGGGCAGACAGCTCGTTTTAATGCACCGAATCCCTCAATGTCCACTGCTCTTAAGACTGATATGAAAGAGAGGGACAGTGTGTAACTGTATATCTCGCTCTCTCTCGCTCTCTCTCTCTCTCTCTCTCACACACACACACACACACACACACACACACACACACACACAGCAAAGTCCTTTGCCAGGTGAGTGCGGGTGATGCCTGGCTCGCAAGCAGCTGCAGGAGTTAAAGCCACCCTTCGGAAGAGTCGCACTGCTCCCAGAAACAGAGCAACCCAGGCCACCTCTGAGTGTTTCACAGGGTTACAGGGCTGACACCTCAGACGACCTCAGTCCACCCCCACCGGGTTACAGGTCTGACACCTCAGATGACCTCAGTCCACCCCCTGAGCAGGCGCTCCCGGTTTTACTAATTAACAGACCTCTGCTGCACCAACTACTCTCTCCTTGTCTCCTGGTTTTGCTGAACAGCAAAAACAGCTGGGGTGTGGAGGCTGGAGCCCTCGGAGGGAAGGCCAGCCAGTCGGTTCCATCGCACAGGCCACTCCCACACAGCGGGGTCCCCACAGAGCAGCACCCAAATGCCTTCCAGGCGGGCTCACCTGCAGTGAGCCTCCTGCCTCGTCACCACAAGGACTGGACACATGTGCTCCACCTGCACAGTGAGGGTCGCCAATGAGGCGTCTCTCTGCTGCTGTGGAGGAAACCATGTCCCTTGGTCCTTCTCAACAGTGCCCCGACTGGGGAACAGTGAGCTCTCCAGCCATCAGAAGAGCACTGTTTCAGCCCTGAGAACTTTTGGTCCCTCCTTGGGTAGTCTCTGGGGAACACAGCCTGGCCTGGGTTACACACACTCAACTGTACTTTGGCTTCCTTTCTTTAATACCACCTTATTTTCTCTGGGTCCTCTAAGCCCCAGGAGATGAAATGACCCAAGCATTACCTCCTATTTATAAGGCACAGTTTGTCTAGCTGTGAGGGCCATAGCCTAAGCTAACCTGTGACCAGCAGGAAGGTTCTGCTTAGAGAACCTAGCACTGACCACTGTGCTGCAGGATTCAAGGAGCTGGGGCCTCAGAAGGAGCTGCACTCTGACACCCCCATGCTCCACACTCTGCATCCCCAGGAGGGGGGCAGAGAAAAGCAGGGGGAGATTCCCAGTCAGATTAACTTGGTCACAGATGGACCACGTGGCCTTACAACTAGCTTGCTGTCAACATACA
This sequence comes from Ctenomys sociabilis, assembly GCA_004027165.1. NCBI lineage: Eukaryota > Metazoa > Chordata > Mammalia > Rodentia > Ctenomyidae > Ctenomys > Ctenomys sociabilis. The sequence goes on along the minus strand of PVKA01001417.1, from coordinate 95,229 downwards.
CGTCAGACAGGCCGAACAGGATTTCTGAAGAAGATAAACCAGCAGCTTTTCCTGGGAGTTCCAGAGCCTCTGTGAGGAGAGCCACAAGCTTGGTCTGGGTGCTCCAGGCCTCACCAGAGCCTCCGTCCCACAGTTACCCTTCCCAGGAATCCTGTTATTTGCGAGAGGTGATCTCATCTTTCCCACATGGCTGTCATGCCCATGATAATCACTGAGGATCAAGCTGAGCTAGAGAAACTCCGCTATTTTAAAACTGTAAAACAAAAGTGCTTCCTCAGACCAAGAACTTGCGAGCTGGCGGTCACTTCCACGGGTGCTCACTGCACTCTCAGACCACATTCCACGTAGAAAATGTTTCCGTTTGCCCCTTGAAGAACAAGAACATCGTGACCAGGAATAGAACAGCACTGTGAAAGGAGAGGCCAATGCTCAGAGCAAGCACAGGCTGGTGCGCCCTCCGGGGACCAGGACGTAGGAGGGGAGGGTGACCTTTATGTTCTCCTTCAAAGTGCCTGCTCAGGGACAGAGCCTGGGCTTCCGGCTGTGGTCACAGCCAGCTCTAGCTCACTGGCAGGGAAGGATCCCAGGGCAGGTGTGGCTGCCTGCTCACTCCAAGGTTCTGTCCAAGTAACAATTCCTTTGAGTCACAGTTTGGTTTTTCTTAAAAGGGAGTCACAAACAAACCCACATGTTAAGCAAATAAGAGTGAAAAGAAGAAAACAGTACAAAGTGTCAAAGCATAGACATATGTAAGCATTAGATGCCATCTTGGAAGGGCGCAGCCCCTTGCGGGTCCCCAGCCAGGATGGGGGTTCAACTCTCTCATCCCCCTTTTCTGAATGGAGAATAAAATGGCCACTTGTCTCTCCAGAGAGCTGGGAGGTGCAGGGTCGGAGCGGCTGTATCCGATCAAAGGCTCATCCAGGATGGCTCGGGGTACAATCCCATCTGTTTCAGAAAGAAGTCTTCCCAGGTACCATCATAGGAACCTGCTTCTCTCCCAACCCCACCTGACACCCAGAGTGACAAAGACAGACCTCAGCCTCACAGCCCTGAGCTAGCAGGGTGGTGAGGACAACAGAGCCTAGAGGAAGAGGGTCCGGATTGCATCCTGGTTCAACCACCCACTCGAAGCTCACTCTCAGCTCTGAAAGGACAGTGGTGTCCTGACAGGCAGGTGTGATGCCTGCAAAACAGGCAGCATGCAAGCACAGGGCACACACCGGAGAACCGCAGGGCCAACCGGGAGAGCAGAGCCGTCTCCTGCTGTGCATGACAGGAAGTGATGCCGTTCCCAGGTGCAGTGCCCAGGGCTGCGGAGGCCCCAGTGCAGTGCTGTGGGCAGCAGCAGCACGCGGCTAGCCGCCCCTCTGCCTTAGCCTCCCACATGGCCCCAGAACTCGCTCACAGCAGATACATGGTGAATGAGACATAGGACCATCCCTGAAAACTTTAGTTAGGCACTGCCTCTGAGCTGTCTCCCAGGTCCCTCATCCCTGGAGACTTTAAAATCCCCCTGGGGAGTTAGAAGTATCCCAAGGAGAAACCGAAGTCACCTGCCGAAGTGAACACAGCCTCGCAGGACACACTTCTGTCCTGTGACCACCCCCTATGCCAGGGCTGCCCCTGGGAACGATCCCAGAGGCCTGACCCCGCCGGGCCAGCAAGCACCACTGGAGCACAAGGCTCTGGGCCAGACTGGCACAGCATGGGCACTGCCTAAGCGCAGTCACCTGGTGCCATCTGTCTCCTCCTTTTCAGGCGCCACACAGGGAGGGGGCAGCTGCTAACCCCACAGGCCAAGGAGCTGGACGCAGCCTGGGTGAAAGCCTGCTGGCTGGAAGAGGAATCTGATCAACAGCTCGTACCTCACTCTGGTCCCCAGTGTGTCACTGTCCTCCACCAAGGCCACCAGGTGATCAGCTCAGCAGAGATCTCAGAGCCTCAAGCTATGTGATATTCACTGAGTGCACAAATACAGAGTGTGTGTGTGTGTGTGTGTGTGTGTGTGTGTGTGACCACTGGGATGCACTGTGTTAGCTGTGTCTAGCTAAATCAACTTGTTAACCAGGCTGCAAACCTCAGCCCAATCTAACAGTGTCTCCATGAAGAAATTCTTTTTTTTTTTTTAGCCAAGCCAGGGTTTGAACTCAGAACCTTGCGCTTGCCATGGAAGCGCTTATTCTACTAAGCCATCTCCTTGGCCCTCCATGAAGAAATTCTTTCGCCCTCCAGACATCCAACACAAAAATAAATTTCCAGGAGCCTCTGATCCTAAATTGACTACTCAGCAGATTCCTTCATCCGGTGCTGTTACCTGCGCGTCACTAAAAGCTCGGTCCTGAATGGAGTCGGGCTCGCTTTGCTGTGCCTCTACTCAGAAAGGGGCCTGTACTTCAGAGAAATGTGTGAATTGAATGCCCAGCCTGTTTTTGTTTTTGCTTTTTTAAACAAAGGCTCCATTCTCAATGGAAAGTTTTTACAAAGTCAGTCATCCACTGAGAGGTGTGGGTCTTGGCGGCTGCCAAGCGAGCTCTCCCAGGATGACCAAGCTCTCCATGGCGTGGAAGGGGCCGCTCACCTTCCAGAACAGCCAAGTGGAGTCTGCAGAGCACACGCAGCCTGCTCAGTGGCACAGTGAGGTCTCTGCCATGGCAGACCCAATGGCCACAGGCCCAACACCCTTCAACCTCAGTTATCACCTCGTACCTGGAATGGCAGAGACCTTGCTCCCAGAGCCCTGGAACGCATGCACCTTCCACATGCCTGGGAACTTTGGGCTTCCCAGATGGCCTCCTGTTTATCAAGCTGCAGAAAACACAAGAGTGTTTCTCTGTTTTCTGCTGCTGACAGTGGCTGCCTGCCAAGGGGAAGGATGTAAAGAAAAGTACCTCATTTCCTGCTCAAGCCCAGCACAGCACCCGTCCTCATGCCCTGGGCCCAGATTCCCACCACTTGCATCTGCAAAGCTGGATCCTGCAACTGCTCCACACGCACCTGGCCCCCCCAACCCTGATGGGAATAGCCTAGAAGGACCTGACTCAGACAGCCCTGCACTACGCCACTCCAGCCCAGAGCCCCCATGAGGCCCTGCAACACCTTGGTGGGTCCACACCAGCAGCCCAGCCCCATGACCCTGCACTGCCATCCCACTCAGACTTGGACAAGTCTCTAGGTTGAGCACTTTTGGCTCCTTCTCAGCCACAGGCTTTTGTGAAACATCACATGGAACTAAGGCCGCAAACAAGAACTATGGGTCATGTCCAATAAATCTGGTGGCACTGAAATATTGTAGTCATATAATTCTGGGAAAAATAATCTTTCCAGAGTCCTTACTTGTTGAATGACAATCTTTTTTCTTTCCTTTTTCTATTTAGTACAGGGCCTACGGGTTCTCACTATGTAAATCAGAGTCATAGTGATCTGCCTGTGTTCAGCCTCCTAAGAGCTGGGATTACGGGCTCATGCCACCTCGCCCAGTCTCAATTACCATCACAGCATGCCCCAGAGCTGGGGTCTGGACAGCACATCAGGGATTGAATCCCAGCTGCTATGCTCTGCCTAAGCAGGCACTTTAGCTATCTGGCCGGTCCAACAATCATTTTTGCCCACGTAGTAAAGGTTCTGAGAAGCCCTATAAGAAAAGCCACTTAACCTTACAATATAGGTGTTCTGCCTCAGGCCTCCTCTCTGTTCTCCAGCTCCTCTGCCTCCAGAACCAGCAAAGTGGCCCACATGACCCCCTGGGCCCTGGACACCAGCACAGCCGCCAGCTGACCTGACCTCACAGCGCCCTTCCTGCCCTCTCCCACACATCTTCATACTGGGGCAGGAGGTTGCATGGAACCACAAGCCAGACCTTGCTGAAACGCTTCGGTGGTTTTGCATAAAGGCCAAACAAACAGCAGAGCCTACCGCTTGGCCCACAGGCTGCTCACGCTGGCCCTGCACTGGCTCTTTTTTTTTTCTTTTTAAAGTTCCCACTTACCTCAGGGCCTGCCACCAGGAGGCTTGCCTACCTCTGCTGGAGACTCAGCCTCCTCCTCACACTGCAGCCTTAGCTCCTGCCTAATCACCAGCCTGGGACCAACCCTAGCCCCTCACCTCCATGTGCCCTTTCCAGCTGAAGTTCAGAGCACAAGCGATTCCTGCTCACCAGGCTGAACAGTGTCAGACCCAGGAAGACAATGTCAAAAAATGACAGCTGCACTGATGGATCTAAAGTAGGAGTCACTGTGGTGGCCAGGAGAGGGCAACCATCGCATCCTGTCCTGTGTGAGCACTGATCCCCCTACCATGGCCCTCCCTCTCCATATAGAAACTATTAACTCCTCTCATGCCACAGAGGGAAGGAAAGGATGGCAGAGGGGTGGCAGCAGCACAAGCTGACCCACTGGGACCTGGGAAGCAGGCTGTGCTCTGCTCGCTTCTGCCCCATGCAGAGGGTCAGAACAGCATCCATGTCCCTCTCCCCAGCAGGCAGCAGGGGCCCTTCTTAAAAGGGAGTCCTTCCAGGGAGGAGGAGTGCTCTCCCCACAGGGACACCAAGGGCCCATCCCCACGCGTGTGTGGCATGGCTCACGGTTGGGGGCTTGGGATTGAAGTCACCAGTGCAGAAGCTGCGGACACCACTCTGTTCCTTAACCCCACCCCAGGTCATCAGCTATCCCCAGCACTTTGCCTGTTGATAACACATAAGCAGCCTGGAGCTCGAAGGCTCAGGCACTAGAGACCTCTGCTGAGGCCTTCGGCTTCATAGGGGCCAGCTTGAGTGTCTGTATGTCACCCTTTGGGAGCTGGAGACAGCCAGCTCTGGAATGTTCAGCCTGGGCAGCCCCAGGACCCATGCCCTCCAGACACCCCCCATGCACACCCTCATAGCCCATCCCCCTTCTGCCCCACAGTCTCCACCGCCACAGTCTAGCTGGGCCTGTTCTTTCAAAACTCCATAAAACAAGCACAGTTCCACCTGCCAGGGCAGACAAACTGCACCAGACCAAACAAAGAGGCATCCTGCTCAAGGTGCGCTTTCCTGTTGGACAGACACTGTCCCTGGTGCCCTTCGTTTGAAGTCACCAGATGTGCCAGGTGCTGTTAGGGACCTGTCAGAAGGCTCTAGCCCCTGGCCTTCTCCTCCCCAGCCACCTACTCCAAAGGTCTCAGGCACAAGGGCAACAGAGGCCAGAGGTCCTCCTGTTCTAGGATCTGCTACTCTGATTTCATGGAAAGTGGCTCTAATAGCCCCCTCCCCCTGCTACTCCACATAAAGACCACAGAGTAGTCTAGGAGATGGGTCTCTAACCACCACAAGCACCGCCTCCTGGCACCTGCAGACAATGCACCACCTACTGTGGGCAAGGTCCGTGAGTGCGGCCACCCCTGGGTGCAAGGCCCTGTTATCACCTCCCCCATTACCAATGAGGAGACAAGGGCACAACCTGTTAGCCGAGGTGCTGCACACACATCAACAGGATTCAGAGTGAGTCTGATGCGAGCTCACAATTTTACCTGTACAGTGTGACCCAAGGGTAACGAGTCAAACAGCACACTGAGAGCAGGGGCAGCCCAGCCAACTGTGGGCCTTGGTAATTATCTCCACAGCAGAGACAGCATGGAGAAGGCTGTGTCTGTCCCAAATGCCAAGAGCAACTCTCAGTCTGCTCTGTCGATAACTCTTGATAACTATAAAGATTGCCCTGGAAGGGGCCCCACTGTGGTTTCAAGACCCTTCAGAGAAGAAAAGAAGGTGATTCTGGCTTTGTTTTTATTTAGCATGTTCGCCGCCTTTATGAACACATCCAGCTGCTCACTGGGACTTCTCTGTGAACATTTCCCTGCAAACCTACACCCCCTCCTCTCCCTGCACTCCTTTATCTCCCAGAATACAAGCGGCTCCTTCCCGTCATTCCCTGCTATCAGTTCTGTACTGACAACAACACTCAGCAGCACTCCTAAGACATTCTTGGCCTCTGGAAACATGCTTTCACTTCTCTTGTCAATTTATGAGCTTCCCAAGTTACGCTTTCAGATGAAAATAGATGCCACTCTAATTCCCTCGCCCTTCGCACAGCACTAAGACTGCAACAGATCGAGAACACCAAAACTGTACTGCAGCCAAGCTTCTACAGGGAAAGCCATGCGGGTCACAATTCCAATGGGGGTCAGCTCTGCCCAGGGCAAGGTGAGCTAGCTCAGTATCCTTTCTCAGTGCTTGTGAGCACCTCTGCCAAATAGGTCATCAACTACTTAGATGCAGAGCCTGAAGAAAAAATCCAGCAGTGCTTTGACATAACCCAGTTCCTCCATCCTGGGTCAAAAGGGCAAAGTGTGACTGCCTCAGGGAGTTCTCACAGGTCTAAAGCTGGGAGTTCAGGTTGCACAAAAGGTTGAATTTTAAAGAAACAAGCCGGTAACAGGCGCAATAGGAGGGAGGCCTCAGCGCTGAGGGTGTTGATGGCGCTGAATGCATGAAAGTCTGAGGACCGCTGGGCTGGCACCACTGCACCTCAAGGACTAGAGGAAGCTTGTGATGCACCCGCAGCAGCTGAGCCCCAGTGGGAAAGGAGCTGGCTGGGGGAGCTGGGCCTCGGTGCGCACCCCAGAGCCACCGCCAGGCTGGGCTGCACACTGCTGTGTCAGGGTGAGGAGGGAAACTGCCTGCAGAAGAAAGAAAACAGCCTGGCCTGAGAGCCAGGAGCAGGGCCAGGTCACACAAGGATGTGAACAAGAGCTGCCTTCAAGCAACTTCTAGTAAAGGTGCTGACTGCCGTCCTCATAGCTCTTGTCACGCCAGGCACCAGGACAGAAGCGAAGACACAGGACTGCACGCCGAGGAGCAGAGGCCCCACCACTGGCTTCGCGGCATCACACACAACAACACAGAGGCACTTAGAGGGACAGCAAGTGTGCCAATGGCTGAGCTCAGGCCCAGACAGTGCCAGTTTCCAGGGAACACCCTTGGCCAGGGTTGCTGGACATGGTGCCAGCTGCTCACCGAGCACCACCGCACTGCATGTGACCAGGCTCCAGGAACAAACCGAAACGCACAAGCCAGTTGTGTGGAATGGAAAATGTAACGTGCTCATCTGCAATTAGCTTCAAATGAAGAATCAAGCCCGTTCAGTGCAAGAGAAACAAAAGAAAGCCCACAGGTGTAGGTCCTTTCCCCATATAATGCCCTTCTCTCTGCTCATTTTCACAATTTGTATTTCTGTTTTAATGGCCTCCTATAAGTTTATCCTAAGCCACCCACAAGTGAGAGGCATGAAGTGCTACATCCAGGTGGGGGCAGGGGCAAAGGATAAAGAACAAGGTGGTGGCAGAGGCAATTACTGCAAGCCCAGGGCTCACAGGACCAAGCAGGACCAGAAACAAGGAGGGAATTTCCTCAGGAGAAAGCCTCCCAGCCTCCCCTTGGGACTGCAGCCCTGCCTTGTCTGCATCTCACACACGATCTGGTTATAAACGCTCCTTCTGTGGCTACACCTTGAAAATAAGAGGTGTCTGAATGATACCTTGGGGATCCGGCTCCAAGTGACTTTTGGATTCATGTCCCACAGCATCCAATTCACACAGCCTTCAAGGACCATGGAGCTACAGCAGAGGCATGTGACAATATCCTCAACCACACAAATTTAGGAAGGAAGCCTGGCCCACTCAGGACTCCAGATCTTGTCTCCAGTGCCTGGACTAGTATCATATATAATTGGAGCCTAAGAAGTCCTATCTGCTATAGAAAATCACCAAGTACTGCTTATACCCACAGCTGCTAAAAAGAATAACAGAGAACATAAGCTGTGGTCCACTGAGCCCACTACATGGGATACAAGTGGCTTCCCCACATCTGGCAGTACATCTGCTTACATACGAGAGTGTCTCTGTGCTTCTGCTGCTATCATGGAAAGTTTAAGGGTCTTCAAAGGTCCTATTGAGCTTATTGTGTACTCAGACTATAAAATCAAAGGAAAGGAAACAGCTCATGTCATTTATCTCCACCAGCTTAATCCGGTAGATCTGTAATCCGGTAGGTCTGTAATCTGGTATTTCCACACACTGAGGCCTCTGAGTCTTGGTTATGGCATTCAGCACATGGGCTGGCTCTGACTGCCTACAGACTTGGTAAGTATGCAGGACAGGACCAAAAGTCCTGCCTCGCATGGTGGGAAACTGCTGCCACATCAGCCTGTGACCCCAGTTTCCTGACCTGGTGAACCCTGGAGGGGCTAAGGACTGGACTGGGGTTTGGGTGACTTCTGAGGGTCATCTCTTTCTTTAGATCTTAGTTGACTTCCTAATATTTTCAAAAGAAGGACAAGAGGATTAATACAATCGAACTTTAACACCATTAACTTTGCTGGAAACTTGAAATCATAAAACATTGCTAAAAGCATTAATTCTGGTTCACATTTTTCCTTGTTAATATTCAGTGTGAAGTCAGGCTTCAGAATCTCAAGTATTTCGACTCACACAGGATGGCCACACTGACTGCTGTCTCCCACATGCAAAACAGATACGACCTTACACACAGTCTAGGAGAAAGTCAGACTGGGACTCTGAGTGCCCAGCCCTGGTAACTGTCCACGTCTCTGTGGCAATGGTCTGCTTCTCTTTCAGTGGACCAGAGGCACACAGAGATGGCAGGGGTTTGTCTGGGTCTCAGAACCTACCTCCTCTCTCTGCTCAGAGGGACTCATACCCCAGGCTAGGCCAGAAACTTGGATGTAAATTCCAAAACTGTACATTAAGTGAAGCTTTGTTTCCTTTGAGGAAATGGTATTTTTTCTCTTGTGGATAAAAGAAATCATCATCGAGTTGGTATTTCCTTTTCCACTGTGCCCTGCAGGAGCTTCGGGGCCTACGTGTCTAATTCACCTGCAAAACCTCTGGAAATACGGCTGGGGTTCACTTTGTCTCTATTCTCCTCCAGGTCAAATCTATTTAATTTTGTTTTCCATAATCTTTCATAAATATGTTTACTACCTGTGTTTTGCGAGTAACCTCAGATTAAAACTATGCAAAAATGTCAGGGGGAACAAATCTTTAAGCCTGTGGCTCACAGAAAGCACCCCCAAAGGGGCACCTGGCAGCCCCTCCGCTCCACTCTGTGCCCTCAGGTAGGGCTGGCTACAATCTGAAATGTGATGCCGCTGAGCTCAGAGTGATGGGGCCCAGCTCAGCTTGCTCCCTCCACCCTGCACTGCAGTGGGTGAGCGAGCTCCTGAGGGTCCTGGGCTGTCCTCCGTGAGGAGTCAACCAGCGACCTCACTTGATGAGGAGGATCTGAAAGCAAGGCCTGCGGTCACACAGCTGTGTGACAGCAGTCACAGAGCCTCTCTGTGGTTTTGTTGTTTCCTTTCCAGTTTTCACGATTTCACGTATATACTGCTATCTCTGTGGGAAACTCTGGGCCACACTAGAGAAAATGTGCCTACTCCTGGATCTGTGCAGGCATCCAGGTTCTGTGAGCAAAGCTGCACTCAGGGCAGGATTCCACTTGTGCCGATTTTACTCTCAGACACCCAGGGGAAACACCCTGCATTTCCTAATAGCAGTCTACTTTTTCTCACAATCTCTAGTTTTCTTTACCATCTCTCACCGACGACCTAGGATAGCCATAATCTGAACCTGATTTCAGCAGTAGTCGTTTTGGTTTTAAAAAGTCTCTTTGGGTAAGTGCTCTAATTCCCCAGTGTCCAGGGCTGAACCCAAAGTCTGAAGAACAACTTGTAAAGGAGGAGGTGGAGTGAGTACTTGGAGAGGAACACTACGGCACGAAGGCATTAAGTGAGGTGGACACCGCGGCCCAACAAGCAGCCACCAGACCTCAGAGAAACACAATGAACAGATTCTCACCCACACCATATTCCAAAACAAGTTGAAATGGATCATAAAATTAAAAATGAGGGATAAAAGTACTAAACTGTTAGAAAAGGAATAAAGCTTCATGACCTTGGATGAAGTAATAGCTTCTTAGATATGATCCAAGTAACCAAAGGACAAAAATAGATAAACTGGACATGGTGAAAATTTAAAAATCTATGCATTTCAAAGGACAGCATCAAGAAAATGAAAACAAAGAATGGGAAAAATATTGTAAATTGAATGATAAGGTACTGGTATCTAGACAATAGAAAGAACTATTAAAATTAGGTTTTTAAAAAGACAGCTCAAAGGCCGGCATTATAGCTCAGCAGACTAAGCACTTGCTTAGGTAAGTGCAGGGGCCAGGGTTCGATCCCTGGCACCGCACGCCATGCCAGCCCCACCCTGGCTGAGCCAGTGATGGAGTCTGGACGTGGTGGCATATGCCAGAAATCCCAGCACTAGGAAGGCACAAATCAGGAGAATCACTACAAGTCCAAGTTGTATACTGAGACCCTACACACACATACTCACAAACACACACACACAAAATTTTAAAAAGATACCTCAATTTTACAATAAGCAAAGAAAGTGAATTGAGTTCTCTAAAGAAGGTATCACAAGTGGGAAGGTACTGAATGCCACTGGCCATCAGAAAAGGTGAATTAAGGCCACAACAAAATCTGAATTCTCTTACCTGCTAAGATGGCTATGATAAAAGACACACATACCAGAAGATATAGAGAAAGTAGAGCCCTCATTCAGAACCGCCAGGGACAGCAAACGGTCATTTTTAAAAGGAGTTTAAGTGTTATTCAAACAGGTAAACCACACAACCCAGCAATGCTTTAGGTGCACATCCTAAAGCAATGAAAACAGGTGCCACACAGAACCTTGTACCCTTGGCATGCTCTCAAACTACTGCTGGAGACTGGAGACGTTTTTGGAGCAAGGCAGTCTGCAACTTTCTTTCTCCCATCAAGCAGACATACAACACGTGAATTCAAATAGCAACTGTATTTCATAGACCAGCACATGAGAAGAGAAAAAGTCAGCAAAGGCAAGATGCTCAACAACAGCGCTATCTACAAAGCTACAAATCAACTACAATCCTGATTATCCACATAAATACAGTGTACTGCATAAATATCAGTCTCAACATGAGCCTTTCGAAAATATAAAACAACCCCCCAGAAAAGAAAATTGAAAATGCAACCAGTAGCATTAACCAATATTGGGAAACACCAACCTCTAAGAATTCCTGAAAACACTTGTGAGAAAAAGAGCACCTCAACCCAACTGAACTAGACTGGCCAAGCAGTCCTTCTATGTAGCAATTAACTGAAGGGAGGGGACCTGCAGACCTGAAGGTAAGTAATGGTGCTCAACACAAAATGAGGCACCAGGCTAAATAAGACAGGAAGAAAAAGAAAAGATTGTTCTTCGAAAGCTTGCTAACCAGTTGACAAAACTTGAGAAACACACCAGCCCTTCACCACAATAGATATGAAGCTGCGGATGTTTTCCTTCTCCTCGCCCACCCCATACACACGCCCACTGGAGGAGGTGGCCTTAGTCTTTCCATCTGTCACAACACAGCACAGATGCTGTGTTGGCAGGAGGCAGCTCAGGGCTGGGGGCTTGGCCTGGCGGCAGCGCACTTGCCCAGCCTATGCAGGGTCCCAGGTGCAGCTCCAGCGCCGTGCAAACATAAAGAAATAATTAAATAGCAATTCTGATCTGCCCCCTGAAAAGGTTTCCCTCACCAGTGCTGGCTTACATCAGGAAATAGTTAAATTGGGCTGCTAAAACTAGCAACAAATAAGTACGTTATGTTCATGGAACTCCAAGCACAGGCACAGGTGCAGTTACTGAGACATTTATGAGAAGGTTTAGAGTACCCCTTCCAATGGAAAACTGGGACAAAATTCAGCCTCTTCCTTAGAATCGATAGACCATTCCACATCCCCCCCCTGCCCGTAACCAGCTGAGGGAACTCCAGTCTGTCCTCTTCCGCGTGTCTGCAGACTCCCACCTGATGTCTAGCACACTCAGTGGTCGGACATGCTAAGAGGAATCACTAGCCCTCGTTCGCCACCTCTCCAAGATACGGACCTCCTACGCCTCCCTGACTCACCTGGTACTAGTGGAAAACCTGGCAGTCACCTGCGCCAGTGTGTCCTCACCCAACCCGCCAGGGCCGTGGGCAGAGACCGAAGCCCAAGGCCAAGATGCAGAAGGAGGACCAGAGGGGGGCCTGGGGATCTGCCAACCCCTGCTGAGAGCCACATGCTTCCTGCAGAGCCTCCAGTCCGTCCCCTGCCCAGCCCTCCTCTTCCTCGCTGCTACTCGCCTCCCACTCCTTCTTTTCCAATGGCGCCCTCCCTCACTCCAGTGCTAACATCCCACTTTTTTAGCAAGAACAAAATCACACTCCTTTAAAGCTCAGTACTCATGTTTCCGACGGGTAACGAAGTACAGGGGAGATGGGGGAGCTGAGCGGTGACCAGATCTGCACCCCATCCATGAGCTATGACAGGGACAGACACTGCTGCTTCCAGCACAGTGGAGCCAAGCCTACCAGGGAGCAGCCGCAGGCACCCGACCCAACAGGTCACCACCTCCGGACGCCTGAGTCACCTGGCCAACTGACCGAGCCAGGGACCTGAGTCAGCTACTCTGGAATTCCATGCCCCGGGCCTCCTGGGTTGACTACCTTGGGTGACCCGCAGCCACTCTGAAGGCCAGAAGACGGGGATAGCGGAGGGCAGGAGAGTATGGGGCAGTCCCAGATGTTCACCCAAGAGATCTTCTAAACATACAGTGGGAGAGGAAAATGGTGGCCAGAAGGGTAGCCCAGAATATGTTCTCGTTTTGTGTCTCATATGTTGTCTGACTTACATTAAAAGTTTTTTATCATTTCTTCTTACTAGAGCATCTGTAAGATAGAAAAAGTCCACTACATTGATTTGAATAGGAGAGACTTTCATTAGCAAATACGTACACATGCGCAGCCACTTACTTTAAACATGTAAGCATCAGTGGGCCTGTGAACCGCCAGCAAGGAGGCCTTCTCTTTTTATATGATAGAACTAGGGCTGGGGTGACTACATGTGACTTATTCAGTTAGTAATATTTCCACTGCCAAATGAAAAATGACTTATTTTTATCTCTGAGGTTGACCTGTATTTTACTATTTTTTAAACCTATTTCTAGCAAAATAAACATTTTCTTAAAAACCTACTAGGTATATACCAAGATAAACTAAATCTTGAGCCATAAAACAAATCTCAGCAAATATGAAAAAAGAAAGCAATCATGACTGTATTCTGCAAGTAAAATGGAATCAAACTAAAATCAATAAGACAAAGGGCCGGCCAAATAGCTCAGCAGATTAAAGCACCTGCCTGCTGTGCTGGCCCCGCCCCCAGGGCACCCTGAGACAGCAAAGGAGACTGGGTGTGATGGTGTGCCTGTAATCCCAGCTCTTGTGAGGCTATTAACAGGAGAATCAGTATGAGTTCGATCTAGTAGTGAGACCCTGAACACCCTGTAGACAGTTCCCTAAAAATACAAAAAAAAAAATCAGCAAGACATTTTGAAATTAACACATTCTAATTAACCCCTGAGTCAAAGACGGCACCTGAAGAAAAAATTTTACTTCAGTAAATATTAAATAAAACTTATAATACTAGGGCCTGCCAGATAGCTCAGCAGATTAAAGCACTGGTTACACAGACAAAGGGGCTGGGGTTTGATCCCTGGCGTGCAGTATTCCCCACCCCAGGGAATGCTGAGAAGGTGATTGAGACTGGGTGTGCTGGTGGCTGCCTGTGATCCCAGCACTTAGGAGGCTGTAAAACAAAAAGGAGCACTACAAGTCCTATCTACATAGTATAGACTCTGTGCTAAATATACTAAAAACTAAATGTTTATATTGGAAGGGAGGAAACGGTCTGGATTTGGTATCTAAACTCTAACCTAAAGAACCTGGAAAAGGAAGAGAAACATAAATCCAAAGCAAGCAGAAGGAAACAATAAAGATAAGAGCAGAAGCCTGTGACAAAACACAGAAATAATGGGGGGAACCTCATCAAACAAAAGGCTTACTTTAAAAAAAATTATCAGTAAGACTGTCACTGGGCTGGAAAGACAAATGAAAGCCATAACATCCAAATTAACAAAACAAGGAACAAAGCAGGGTGCCTCCCTACAGACTCTGCAGGCACCAAAAGGGTAAAAAGGTCTGCAAATAACTCCAAAAGGAAGATTAGAAACTGAGACAAAATGCACTCATTTCTCAAAAAGCAAAAGCTACTACAATTTATGCAGTATGAAATAATTTGAATAATCCCATAACTATTACGTAGATTGAATTTATAACTTTAAAACTCCCAAAAACAAATTTTTGTGTCTATAGTTTCACTGGATAATTCTCCTGAACCCTTACAAAACAATATGCCTGGCAAGCAAAAGGGCTTGAGCTCAATCCCTGGTTCCACAAAAATAAATAAATAAATGCTGACTCTACACAATCTCTTCCAGAAAACAGAAAAGGAAGAAGTACTTTTCAGTATATTAATGATTTCGGTATTATGTGAATTCAAAACGAGACAGCATCCCAAAGAAAAGACAAAGTAGAAAAAGAATTGCAGACCAATCCTGAACCTGGATACTGAAATCCTTGAGAAGAAAGCAGCAGCTAGAACTCAGCATATGTAAGAATCACACAGTATGTCCAAGGGATGCACATTCCAAGAATGTCAGGCTGGTTGGATATTTTGAAACAGAAGGACAATCACAAGCTCCCAGCAGTATACGTGGAAGCATGAGGTTGGCTGCACAAAGTGCTGGTCGGTGTGCTGGAAAGAGCAACAGATCAGTGACCCTAAAGCTGGGCCGGGTCATCGCACGCTGCGGGAGGCTGGGGCAGGAATGAGCCGCTGGCCTGGCACACACGGCGCAGCTCCAGACACAGAGCAAACTGCATTTCTACTCTAGGGATGCGCAAGTGTCACCTGCAGCACACCAGGAAGCTGGTTTAGATGTCACAAGAGTCTACCTTTGTTTCTGAGCTACCCTTCGTAGTCTACACCTGCCCAGCCCCTACCTGCCCAGCCTGTCCGCAGCCCAGCACCAGCACCCATGGCCCTAAGCCAGCTCCGCTTTCAGGGGGAGGCAGGGAGCACCGTCTGCAAGAAGCCGGCCTCCTCCAGATCAGGCTCCTCCAGGAGCCGCAGTGCTATGGTCCAGCAGCCTAACCTTCTCAGGGGAAGATTCTCAACTGCTCAAGAAACAGGGCTCAGGATTTTCCACACAGCAGTGTGGGAGAACAGACAGCCCCCTCACCCACCCTGCTGCACCAGCACCACCCTGCTCCTGGTCTCCAGGACTCATGCTCTCCACTCTGTGGACAGCTCTGTGGAGAGCCAGGGCCTGACAGGAAACATCTGTCTTACGGGCACTGTGAACTGAATGCCGGGGGCCAACGTTGACTGTCAGGCGAACACAGAACACTGACAGATGTGCATCAGGTATATAAATTCAGAGACAGGATTAACCCCAAAACAAGAAGTTATAGGCCTTGTCCAGACACTGCTCAAAGCAAATGAAGGAACTTGGTTCAATCCCTGCTCTGAAACACAAGATAAAATGAGCAGAGCCCAGGAGCTATCTGCAGGCCTGTCATCTTGCCACTAAGTGCCAAGCCAGCTCCTCACTGCTTCCTGCAGTGTTCTGATGCACTCAGCACCAGGGGCTGCGCAGGGCAGGGTGAATAATTAACCCTGGTTCTCCATTGGGTGTGATTCAGCTGCAGGCTCTGCATGTGGGGCCCACTTCCGCCTGCTGCTGCAGCAGGAAATGCAAGGTACCAGATCTGACTTGAAGGTCACAAGACAAGCACAGGAAGCTGCCGCCCCGGTCCCAAAAGGGGGAATTGGAGGGGAACTGTGTTGCCTGGCCCTACTCTCCCCAAGGCTCACAATAGGCCAGAGGAGGAAGGGCTGCAGGCAGGGCAGGGCCTACTGTTATGAGGTCTCAAAAGCCAAGCATCAAGCCGGGCATGGTGGCGCATGCCTGTAATCCCAGCACTTGGGAGGCTGAGGCAGGAGGATTGTTGTGAGTTCGAGACCAGCCTGAGCTACAAAGTGAGCTTAAGGCCAGACTGAACTGCATAGTGAGACCCTGTCTCAAAAAGACAAAAAAAAAAAAGAAAAAAAGAAAAAAAAAAGCCAAGCATCAAAGGAACCACGAGACTCGTCTCAGACAAGTCACAGGCTTCAAGACACAGAAGGAACACAGGCTCAGGGAGGAGCAGGCCCTGGACCTCAGAGAGCAGGCAGCGTCCTGACTGCACTATTCCTTTGGACCCAGTGCCAGCTGGACTCAAGTGTGGCCAACTGGCTCCACATGTGGACTTCCCTGGACAACACTACTGCTGACTTTCCAGAGCTATTAATGCCTGGTTCTTACTTCAAAGACAGAAAGAACGTCATGTTCTCCAGCCATGTTTGCCTGCATCACTGTCCTCCAAGCTGTCATCTAGCCAACTCCTTAGAGCAGAGCAGAGCAGGGAATCATCGGTTCTTGGAAAATTCAGGGATGGAAAAGACGAGGTTTTACTGTCCTTCCACGCCACATCTGCCCAAGTGCTTTCAGACCCATCTCTCCTGCCACCTCGTCTGGCTCTGTCATTTAGTTGCTTGACTACTTTATACCCCACCCTGTTCCAAAGGCTTTGAAGCATAGCCAGGCTTTTCCTCCTAACTACACGAAGACTCCAAGTTTCCCTAAACCCAGACACAGCCAAGATTTCTTCCCTCTGGGGCACACACTTGAGAAGCCTGTGTAGAAATCTAACAGCTAAAACTGACAGGAAAAAGGGGGAATTGGAGGGGAACTGTGTTGCCTGGCCCTACTCTCCCCTTTACCAAAACCCCCTATGCAGAGGCCCACCCACAACTTCGGGATTTCCTGAAGAGAACTCCCCTCTCTGGCCCTAACTCTCACTCATTACTGCTGTAACCATCTCACTCCATTTATCACTGTGGAAACACAGCAATCAACCCACAAATCAAGCACCTGAATCCTCCTCACTGCTCTCCCATGAAACTAACCTAGTGATGCCAGCTCAGGCACGTTCCCTCCCCCAGGGTCAGCCTGGGCAGAAGGGTTTTCCCACTGCCCTGACTCTGACTTCTTCTTACACCATCTCCAGAACACTGACGTATGGGTACCATAAACACATGACTTACTCTGCAGTTTGAAACTCACTAAACCACATCTAATCACTTCAGAGACGCTGACTCACTGCGCTAATGATCTGCCACCAGTAAGAGGCCTAAATCCATTTGTATGTGTCCAAGACCTCAATTAGACAAGTACTCAAAAAAGACTGTTGGATGAAGAAATATGCGAACAAAAACAGTTCTTTATTAACTGCTTAGGGCAAGTCAAACGTTAGCATCTGTTACTACATGACAAATTGCCTTAGCAGTCTAAATTTACACCCATGTACTATTTCATGGGCTCTGAGGTACAGAACCTGGGAGTTACTCAGGTGAGTGGTCCTCTCAGAGTTTCTGATGCTACTGCTGTCGAGAAGTGGGCAAGGCTTGGTCCCCTGAGGGCCTGCCAGGGAAGTAGGTCTGTTTCCAATGTGGTGAACTTCCATGGCTGACAGATGGCTTTGTTCCTTGCAATGTGGACCTTCTCGCAGGCTGACCAAGCACACCATGAAAGTCAGCCTTCCAGAGAGCAGAGACCCAGAAGAAAACCAGGAAGCAGCCATGAGCTTTTGTGCCAGCAGCCACGCTGTCATGTCTGTGACACCTACTGATCACATTTGAGGGGGCTGCACAGGAGCAGGGACACCGAAGCATGTGTCTCTGGAAGCATGCTCAGCGGCCGGCCACAGTGAACATCAAGTAAAAGCCACATGCACACTGACTTACTTTACATTTCAAGTATTCCTGCTTCTTCACTGCCGCTTATCTAATGGATTCAGGGCTAGGGCATGCTCCACTTTCTGCTTAATGTGATAAAACAGTAGTGCCAGATTTTTCCACCAAGTAGAAATCTGTTTAATGATCTTGGCAAATCTTTGGAAAATCACCCATCCGGCAGAGTTTAGAGGATCAGTGAGAATACAACACAGATTATGTAGGATTTCCAGCAATAAAATCAAAGCCTTTATCCTTTCAGATGTTAAATATTCAGCTGCTTGCATTACCGAAGCAGCTGTTGTTGTCCTTGGCTGTGTCAATCAGCCCCTCTCCTCCCTGCCCTGTCCACATCTAGGGAGGCAGCTGGCCTGGGGGGCCTAGCAGGAACCCCAGCTCCTCTCTCCTCCACGGTCCTGGGCTCTTAACTGTGTTCATGGATGGCTCAGGTGTCTCTGAATATCCAGCCTGTCTGGGAAAACAGGTAAGAACCCTTCTGATACAGTTCCGTAAGGGTCTATCAGGGTCCCCAGCACTGATCCATTGTAAGAAACTCATCAGGAACAAAATAAAAGTGAATGTTCCTCCACCAAACCTCATTACCCACCTTACACCTTGATTCCCCTTGAGCCCCAGGGGGAATCTCTAGGCTAAGCCTCAGATGCAGTTTATAGTCTGTGACCAGCACTTAGCAAAATGCAGGACCTTAAACAAAAAGGTACCTGTATGAGTCCATCCCCTTTGCTTTTGGCATGGGACTTAGCAGAGACAGGGAGACAGTGATAACCTGTCAAAAACAGACCTCGGCCACAGGACAAGCAAGACCTCAGAGAGTCCAGATGTCCACCTTGGGTAGCAGCACAAACAACCCATCTTGACTCCACCCTACAAGTGAAGATCATAAGAGGACACCCTGTCCATAACCTAGCGCACCTTGCCTTCCTCCTCCAAGCACTGTTCAGGATTTCTCCCCTGTGGGAAAGCACAGAGTGGCTCAGATGCCCACTTGGCCTATGTGTGAGTGAGAACCCTGTGGCCCCATTTCACCTCCACAGGCTGCATCCCAGCCCAGCTGAGCTTCAGCAGGGTCCCCAGCCCTGTGCCTTGCTATCTCCTCTATGGGGCTGCTTTCTGTTTTGAACTCTAATAAAATTCCTGCTCTTCCTATGGATCACTATCATTTTCCTTAGGAAGCTTTTCTTCTCAACCCGACGGACTGCAAAGCATGTATCACAACAGAACTGCACATTTATCCCTTGGAGATGCCTAACCAATGAACGTGCGTTTTCCTTCCACAACCCACCGCAGTACCTGGTATAAGTGAATGATCTGTAGGCACCTGCTTCATTGATTAGTGACTATGAATGCATGAAGAGTCAGTGACCCCTTCCCAGAGGGAAGACACTGATATGGACTCTAGGCTTGGTCCTGTGAGTTGCAAAAGCCCAACTGTGTCCCTCTTTGTCGCAGCAGGAAGCAGGCAGTGCTGTCCCCCACCCAGCGTGTGCGGGGAGAGGGCACCCTCCTATCTGTGGTGCTTCCTGGGCCGAGACAAGGATCTGTGCCTCCTGCTTCACCCAGGGAAGCCCCCACAGCTTTTTCTGCACTGCACGCAGCACGGCGGTACTTGGGGTCCTGTCCTCAGCTCCCACCAGCACTGCTGGGCCATACCCAGACACCGGCCTGCCTGACCATGCCTACAGGGTCAGGTGTGGCCACTGAAAGTGTCAAACACACCCCATCCCTGTGAGGAACTTCTCACACTTTCCTACTGCCCTGTGCTGCTAAAACCTCTCTGCAGAGCAGCAGCCGCTAAACCCAGGCATTGAGTCATGGTGGGAGCCCACGAGGAAGGGCCCCCCAGTCTGTCTCTGCAGCAGGACAGCCAGTGGCCCTCCACACTGGTACTGTGCCTTGGCAGGGCCACTCTCTGGGAACCTTAACTGCAACCAACTGGTTCTTTAAAATAAAGCAAATGCATTGTGATCCAGGTCAGCATTCTTCCTTTGTGTTGCATTTAGGAAACTGAAACTTTTCAACCACTCTAACCCTAAAGCTGAGACAATCTGGATACAAACCCAGCCGACTATCAAGCACCCAGGGCCCTGGAAAGGGAGGCTCCCTTTCTTCCCTGCTTCAGATGTCAGATCGCAGAACTGACCAGCTTCTCCTGCCAGAGATTTGCTAGCTAAAGCGGGAAGCCCGCTCTGATCTCCCATCCTGTATAGCTCTCCACCCTGCGTGTCTACTTTTGTTGTCATTTTATTCACACATCTGTCACAGGGAGGGTCATAGGAGGTCCTTGAAGCTACAGGCCGCAGCTTGCCTGCCTTATGTTCTCAGTGGCACCTAAAATGCCACCCAGGGCTTGATGATACCTGAACCGGTACTGCAAGGGTTGAATTGCACATCCAGCCTTCTCTGTGGCCCAAGGTAGGTGACTTCTGGCAGCGCCAGGGCTGCTCCATCTCCAAAGACTATCGGAGAGCAGCCCCAAACTTTTCCCATGATCTAGTGACCCTCAGGGCATCGCCCAGCATCAGGGACACAAAGAGGGGCATGACGCACACTAGGCCTCTCATTTATGGGCTTTTTAATCAGTACAGGAGGCAGAGAACCTGTATGAAAAGAGCCAGGGAGACAAAAATGCACAAGAGCTCATTACTAAGTGTGAGTCTCACTGTCCTCCTGTTGCCTCCAGAAGGGCTGCAAGAGTCTGCAGAGAGACACTTCCTTCCCGGACACCTGACTGCCAACCTTGAGGCCTCTCCAGGTCTCAAGAGCTGTCGTTCACAGCGGGGAGATTATTGGAAGCTCAAGCGCAGAGGAAAAGAATTTGAACAGCTTCCCAGACTCACCTGCCTCCCTCTGACAAAAGTGAGGCTTTACACTGCATCTGCTGCGTCTGAGGGAGGCAGCTCCGCCAGACCTGGGATGGGCACTGGTTTGCCCACTTGACCCCTGCAGAATTTACCTTCACTTGAGAAGCTGTTGGGGGCTGGTAGGAAAGAGGAAAGGGACATCTACCAGCACCGCAGGAGAAAGTGACCAAGGCATGCCCTGCTTTCTGCAAAACTCTGTGCCATTTCCAAATAACCGGGTTAAAAACAGGCATAGTGTTTAAGGAGGGAGAACATTTCAACATTTTTTTAATTATTTTTATTTTTTGGCAGAACCTGGGATTGAACTCAGGCCATTGGGCTTGCCAGGGAAGCGCTTATTCTACTAAGCTATCTCCCCAGCCCTCAACATTATTAAATGTGAACAAAATCCCCAAGGATCACGAAGCATGCAACATGGACATAATGTTAGAAAGAATTTACAACATGAGCAGAGAAGATAAAAGCACAGACTTTCCCTCAGGCGCACTGCAACCCCAGGCACGCTGCCCGCCCCTCTGGAGCCTGCCCTGCTGCCCACCACCCAGCGCCCCGCGTCCCTGCCCAGGTGGCAAGGCTCTATTGGGCCCTTAAGAAAAAGGCGACCTCTGCTGCTCTCTCACAACTACCAGCTCAATCAATAGCCTCCACCATCTTACCTTTCCCGCATTTCCATCTTAATTCCTTCATGCTTTTCATTATGGAAACCCTCAACATTTGCAAAAGCAGAAAGACCACTCTCACCCCGCGTCACCGGGCCCATGCATTTGCCGGGCATGCGGGGCCTGCCTCCACAGCCCGCTCGGCTTCCCCCAATGAGCTACTGTAAAGCAATTCCAGAAAGCACGTCATTTCACCCATAAGCACCCGTAAGGGAGCACTTGAACATGTTCCCTTAAAAGAGAAAAGCTCTTAACAACACTCCTATCCCCCCCAATTTCCTAATATTATTAACATAGTGACAGTTTTTAAATGTGCCCAGGATCTCAGGTATTTCTTGTACACATAATGTACAAGAAATATCTGATCCAAACATAGTCGGCAGGCTGGCCAAATAGTTCAGTGAATTACAGCACCTGCAAGCAAGCACAGGGGCCAGGGGTTCAATCCTCAGGCCTGCCTTGCTGGCCCCACCCCTGGGGCACACTGAGAGGGCAATTGAGACTGGGCGTGGTGGGGCGTATCTGTAATCCCAGTACTTGGGAGGCTGTAAACAGGAGAATGACTACCAGTCCGATCTATAGTGAGACCCTGAACACCCTGTAGACCCTTCTCTAAAATACAAAGGAAAGGAAACAAACAAACACAGTCTGCACATTATACACTGGTCCCTGCCTCTTAAATCTCCTTAAATCTGTGGCCACCTTTACTTCTTCCTCCGATAAGACCAGCCCAGACACGTGCGTCCCTGCCCCACCTACAAGGCACCCTTTGTCCTCTGCTCCAGACCAGGGTGTCCTCAGCCACCATTCTGCTCCCTGCAAACACCAAGACACAACTCCAATGCAGCCTTCTCCCTAGGGCCCCCCAGCTGTCACCAGCTGTCCTGCCCAGCATGGGCGCAGGGTCTCCCGTGGCACTTCCCCTAGATCTCACACCAGGCTCTTCCTACAGCCAGCCTGGGTGTCCCCTACCTCACCTGTATCTCTGAGTGGCAGATGCCATCTCATTCCTCTTTGCAGGCCTCTAAGACCTTCATACCACACCTGACATCCTCGCTCCTCTCTCCGCCCTCACCCACCCACTCTCTTATGAGATAGGTGGTGCCTAACACCTGAATTTAGGCATTGGGAAAATGCGTAGGCACCCCAAAATTCTATTTCCTGACCCAAAATATCAGTGGCTCTTTCACCTTCTTCAAAATAGATGCAATCAGCCCTCCAAGATGAACGCTGATGTTGTGACAGTGCTCTTAATGGACACTTTATTTCCATGAGAAGTGATTTCACTTTGTGAGGCCCCAGAACAGTCTAGGGCTCAGTCCTGGAGTTGCCGGGAACTCTGGAGTGTTGTTCCCTTTGTCTGTTCTTCTTCTCTCTGACCCACAACCCTTACCACCACCCAGGCATTAAGCACCAAGCCCACAAGGAAGCCAAGTGAGAAACAAGGAGGGTCCCAGTGCGGCAGGAGGAGAAAAGATAAAACAAAAGTTCCGATACCACCAGGTGGGTGGAAACTAAAAGCCCCAAAGCAGCCAGGTAGTTTCCCAAGGAAGCTATGTTAGTGCCATGCCTCCTCTCAGAGCAGCCTTAGACTACATCTGAGCAGCTCTTTTGTACCAGTGGACACAAGGAGGGATGATACCCCTAGCCGGCAACCGTGCTGTCACAATCCCAGGGGAGTGACTCCATCCGTCACCTCCCGACGAAGCCCAGCCCCTGCTACGCGCCAAGGAGGAGGAGGATATTCCCCTTTCAACACTTGGAAAAGCATAAAGGACACAGTCAAAAGTATGTTAGGAAGCTGGGCGTGGTGGCGCATGCCTGTAATCCCAGCACTCGGGAGGCTGAGGCAGGAGGATTGTTGGTGAGTTCGAGACCAGCCTGAGCTACAAAGTGAGCTTAAGGCCAGCCTGAACTGCAGTGAGACCCTGTCTCGAAAAGACAAAAAAAAAAAAAAAAAAAAGTATGTTAGGAAATTGGGCACCAAAAACTAGCACTTTAAAAGAATGTCTGACAAATCCTTTTTCCAACTACCTCACTAATCTGTGAGATGGCAAATTTAACCGCTCTCTCACACGCACACCTCACTACCACCACCAGCTCGGACCCAGCACGTGCAGCTGACAACCACAAATTCCTGTCCATCCAACGCTCTTTAAAAGGTGTTTTAGTCACCAGAAAACTAGTACAAAGTGCATGCTTGAAACACCTGCAAGTGTTCCTGACAGTTTTCAGCCAGAGTTCCAGTAAAATAAGCCCCCTAGTGCTCAAGCTCGAGCCAGGATGAAGTACTTGGTAGATGACAGCGACGAAGGAGCACTGTGGAGGGTTTTGGCCCAGGGTTAGTAGCAAAAGTTGGAAGACTGCTGGGAGGCATTGGCAGCCCTGCAGGGAAATGAACTTGTTTGGGCGATTCAGCTCCTTAAAGAAATGTCAGCTTTTAGTCACAGTGGTGAACAAATCTGTCCCTGGGGCAGGGAAAAGGCTGTACATCAGTGAACAAACTATAGACACCTTCTTCACAGATGAAAAAGTTACATCTGGTTCCTTCTCCAAGCGTGTAGCAGAATGCTCTTGAAGTTCTATTCTGCAACACCACGCTGCACTAAAGTACCCGAAGACAGCGTCTGCCAGGGTCAGAGGCCTCATGCCAGCATCCACATGACCTGCCTTTCTTTAAAATGAAAAGACCCGGCTTTTCTTTGCTGGCAACTCTAATAGGAAGCAGAGAAGCAGCCAATGTAACCACAAAGAACCTGCCCTCCAACCTGCCACGGCCCCGCCAGCCCCCTCTGTGAACTCTCTCAGTTACCCTCCCTGTCTGCACACCCAAGCTCGGCATTCCTGCACTGAACTAGACAAGGGAGCTGGGAAGATAGCTCAGTGGCTCAGTGCCTGCCTGGCAAGCACAAGGTCCTGAGTTTGATTCCTGGTACTAAAAAAAATAAGGGACAAAAACAACCCCTGCACTTGAGAAGCTGAGTGCAGCAGAGGTGAGAGGCACAAGGACGGGTTACATCAGGGAGGAGGTGAACCCCAGCATAGCCGTGCAAGCCTAACTGCACAGGGGTGTCTAGGTCACGTTCCCAAGGGGCAGGATGTTTGGGGAAGGCTTTGCAGGATGAGAACAGGGTGGGCAGTGGACAGTGGGAGCCAGTCACTCTGCATGTACAAGGAGGGGAGAGGCCAAAAGAGCCCAGCCTTTCCTCAGAGGGGCTGGGGGACCCTATTACATACCACAAGGACAATTTCACATGGGCGTGTGGACGCATCCCAGTCCCTGGGCAGAGACCACTACAGTCTGACTGCTGGAGGGAGATGTACCGGCAGCAAGCGACTGAGGTGGGGAGAAGGGCCCTGCCAGCTTGCTCGGGGCGAGCTCTACATGCCAGCTTCCTGCCTTCTCTGCCAGCGACACACGTCTCCACCAACCTGATCCCTCCTCAGGCACTGACAGACTCCACAGATTATGTAAGAACACCAGGCAGACCTTCTGAGGGTCTCCGTGGGACACCCAGGTCTTCCCCGAGAACCTCTGCCATGAGGAATCAGCATGTGAGGGGTGCAGCAGGGACACAAGGGTGGCACACAGCCAGGGAGCGAGGCACACAGGCAGTGCCCCCACAGCCGCAAGGACTCAATTGGTTCTGCTCTTCTTCCATCAGATTAAATCCGATCTCAAACAAAAGCTAAGACAGCAAATGTACAAGAAGCTTTTGTACAGTTGTGAGAGTCCCAACAGACTGTTTCCTGGTCTTGTCACTGCTAGGACAAATGCTTCTTGTCATTTGGGGTCACCATGACACACCTGAGAGCCAGTGGGCTGAGGGGCTCATGTGGAGAAGGCCCCAGGCCCTGGGCATGCTGTGCTGTCACTGTGGTTTCCACAGAACAAACAACACCAAGACTTCTTTCCTCAGCAGTGTTAACCTGTACATCACAGAGCTCTGGAAATCTTACATACTGCAGCTTGCTCTCTCCCTACAGAAAACCTGTTTCAAAGCATCTCCTGTTCTGAACATCATTCTCCACAGCCAACATGCAGCCCAAACCAAAGAGACTTCGACATAACTGACATAACTTAGGATCTATTGTAGAAGCCAAAAATTCCATTACAAGAAAAGTTATCTTGAAGGGATGGAACTCAGCCAGCAAGCCACTTGGGACATCATCAAACAACCTGCACCACTGCACAACGGGCTACACGCAGTACAAGGGCACAGGCAGGCTGCGAGGGTCCCACACCTGGGGCCACGCCCAGCCACACCCACGCTTCCGAGGGACATGAAGCTCACACTTCCTTAGAAGCTCTATTTCTGTGAGCTGACAGAGCTGAGCTTCACAATGCAGTTAAAGAAGGTAGCCATGCTGTGGCTGGCGTGGAGAGGTGGCTGAGTCAGCCACACCCGGGCCTTCCTAACCTCCTCCCCTCCCCCGCCACAGCAGACGCACCTTAGTGGCCTCCTCCACGCTCTCCCTCAGGGCCTGCAGCTCCATGTCATACTGCTCCTTCAGCTTGTCCATCTCCTGGTCGTGGCTGGACACCTCCTCCTTCAAGGCCCCCTTCAGGGCAGTGAGCTCCCGCTCCCGCTTTCTCAGGAGCTCTTCCAGCTCCTCTTTGGTGATCAGCAGATCATGAAGGTCTCGCTTTGCCTGCAGCAGCTCCTACAGAGACCAGAGCAGATGGAGGAGGTGAGCAGTGGACATCTCTGCAGCAGCCCCAGCAGGGCCCAACAGGGTCACTGCCCCGACAGGCCCTCCTTCCTTGGACCATGGCCACTGGCACCAAGACAGCCTTTCCTCCTTCCCCACTCAGCCCACATTCCCCTGTGCCCTCTGCCTTGGTTTCCGTGAGACTTAGGGAAGAAGATGGGGAAACTGAGTTAGCCACCGCTGCCCAGCGGGGCCATCTGGCCTCGTCGCTCACTTCATTTCTGTGTGATGCTTCGCTGCCCTTCCCGTGACCCTGGGCATGCTGCAACTGCATGGGGCCACTCGGGCCTGCTGGCCCGGCCTGCCGCCTTCCCTGTGCATGGCGTAGTCATACCCTCCACCTACACCCTGTGCCCCGAACCACTGTCTCTGCTCCCCCGAGAAGAGCATGATGTCACACTTTTTCCTCCTTCCTTGCCAAGAACGTCCAAGGAAAGGCACCCACCCGAGGTCACAGGTTGCAGTAGACCCCAGCACCTTCCTCCTGGGCCCAGCAGCTTCCCCATCTCTGCCTCCTGCACTCGCCAGGCCTGCCCACCAGTCCCTTCCCAGAGAAGTGAATGCCTGCCTGCCGCCAGAGATGTGACTCCACCAGTGTTTTCCTGACATTTCGTTCTTTCCGGCTGCCTTGAACCTTGGCACCCAGACCACTAGGTTTCGTTTCTACTATCAGCCTTGTTCCTGCCTGCTCCTTGGCCACGGCCTCAGACACCCAGCACGCCCCTGCTGTGCCGACACAGCCCCTCCTGGGTCTTGGTGAGTAGCTCAGCCCCTCCATGACCCTCCCTCCCTTTCACTGGAGATCCTCCTCGCCCTGCAGGCCAAAGGTAGTCCAAGCCCCTACTCCTTCCCTGGGGCCACCTTTTCTGTGAGGATCTTTTTCTGGCTTCTCTCTCTCTCTCTCTCTCTCTCTCTCTCTCTTTAATGTATTAAAAAAAATGTACAGGGTCTATGGAGTTTCACTACACAGAACAGACTTGCAGTGATCCTCCTGTTTTCAGCCTCCCAAGCTCTGGGATTATAGATGAATGCCACCATATCCACCAGGGATAGAATCCCAGTTCCTGTGCCTGCCTAAGCAGGCGCTTTAATCCACTGAGCTATCTGGCCGGCCCTTTTCTCTCCCTCTTTCAAAGAGCTCATAATGCATTTTTGCACTCTTTATTTTCTTTTGGCAAGTTCATCCACTGTTTTCCACAATGTGAATTCAGCAGACTCTGAACCCTGACCTGCACCTCTCCTTGGAGCTCACTCCTGTGCCAACGCAGCAGGAGCCGCTGGACACAGCATCTGGCACCCCAGGCACCCGGCAGGAGGGCTGGTTTTAGGTGAATCCATCTCATCCCTCCCTTCCACTTCCTGTGTCCACTATTTCTGACCATGCCTCTTGCTTCTTAAGCCAACTCAGGAGCTTGGCAACAACCCTGACTTTCTTGTCCTACTCCTCACAAACAGTGAGTTCTGTATTGTGCTTCCTCTCCTTTCTGCTCCTCCTGAGGTTAGGCTCACATTGCCTCCTACAGTGCTTCGCAGGAGGTGCACAGCTGCCCCAAGGCCATCCCCCCTCTTGCAGCCACCAGGAGGACAAATGCAGGCGTCTTCCTCACCCTGCCCCGCTCCCACTTGTGGGATGCCTCTAAAGACCAACTCCCATGACCCCCCCAACCTCTCTAATGCCCTTGACTCTTTGCCTTGCAGTCCTATTTCGTGATCATCTTTGCTAATCTCCCTTCCTGTGTTAGCAGCTCCTTGAAAGGTAGATATGGGTCTGACTTATCATATTTTTGATGCAAGAATCACAGAACCAGGAGCATTTGTCTATTCTGGGAATATGGTAACCTGAGCACACAGTAAGGTCTGACATGTCAGAACCCTGGACCAGGCCCACCCCCAGAGCAGCTCTGAATAAGAACAAAATCTATTCTCAAGGTCCTAAGAGCTACAGGGCGGTGGCAGAGAAGAGATTATGAGGAGAAGTAAAAAGGACTAAGCCGCGTTCTGCACGTGTGCCTGCTCCTCACAACGGTGTGACCACCAGTGCTGCAGACATGGAACACGAGAACTGAAATAATGTAAAAGATAGGCACGCCCTGTATTCCTGGGGATCCTGGCCCACAGGACAAGCTGCTCTCCATTCTGGGCTGGTGTCCCTGCTGAGACTACAGCAGCTTTTCAGTCCCTCTGCACTTCACTGGCAGTAAGATCTCCCCATCCTTCCAGGAGAAGCGGCTCCATTGAACCAGGGGCCAGGACGGAGCCCACAACACCAGCTAAGACCTGGTCATCAGTAATCAGCAGACGCCGATGAGCTCAGGGGAATTATCCAGACCCATCCAGTGGCTGGGGAGCTCTAGCTCTTCCTTACTAGGCTGCTGAGGCTGCAGGGGGGAGGGCAGGCCATCACCGTGGACGGAGCGTACCCCCACTGCTATTGCCAGGCCACTGCTGGCCACCCCTCCAAGGTAGCTTCAAAGCAGCTCTGGGAATCTGATCCTATTTCCTGGCTCACTGTCACACATCGCTCAATTGTTTGGGCGATAACATAGTTCCTCTCCCCACGCTTATCTCCCCCAGGATGTGTCTGTCCTGTGGTGCCATAACGGAGGTTTTTCTGGCCTGGTCTGCACCGCTCTTATCTGCACTAGGGCTGCTGCCCAAGTGGGCCGCCCCATCCACCCGCACAAATCAGATTACACCTGGGTCTATCACCCAGTAGCTTGAGGTTTTCCAGAGCAGAGACAAAAGGCACAGTGGATTTCAAACACCTCATTCCATGACCTCGGGCTTAATTATATCAAGTCAAAGAAGGAAAGAAAAATACACCCACTTCAGTGAACATAAACAAGCACTGAAGACAAACAGGCCTCTCTGTAGACTCCAACAGAAGAAAACAAAGGAATCCTTGGTTCTGGAGAATTGCTGCTTCCCGAGCCCTGAGGTGCTCAGTCCCTCCTGTGACAAGCAGCCAAGAGATCAGAACTGGAGAGGCTGGGGACGCCTGCCATGCTTGGTATTCCCCACAAGAGACCCCCCATGACTCCAAGGACTCAGAGATGATCTCCCCAGAGAGGAGCATGACTTGGGAGCTCTGAGATGCTGACCTGCCCGGGTCCCGCAGCTCATAAACAGGCGAATGGTGACACAACTGGATCCCGACTCCCTTCTCTTCAGCATCCATCCTCCAGGCCCAGCCCGGAGCCCGCAGTCAGAAGGTGGAGTGAACAGGCTGGGTCTGTTGAGTGCACAGAGCAGCTTGCTTGGCTGAGGCACCAGTGGGGGGTCCACATTTGTAAGGAGAGCAAAGACAGGAGACCAGAGTCTGAAAAGGAAGGAAGCGAAGGAGGGAGGGAGGGAGGGAGGGAGAGCAGGCAGCACTCCTAAGAGACAGACATCTGAGGGGAAAACACGGGCCAGACCCTATGGCCCAGCCTCTGCCCCACCATGGTGCCTGAGAGAGAATCCCAACATCTCCTTGAGAATGCACCACAGCAGACTAGAACTGTGGCCTTTCTAGTTGCTTGTTAGAATTTGCAAAATATGGCAATGTGGTGGTTCATACCTGTAATCCTAGCACTGAGGAGGCTGAGGCAAGAGGTTCATTGCAAATTCAAAACCAGCCTGGACTACAAAGTGAGCTCAAGGCCAGCCTGAGCTGCATAGTGAGACCCTGTCTCGAAAAAGACAAAAAAATTTAAAGAAAAAATTTGCAGGGTATTCAGTAATATCACACCAATAGTAGTTTATAACTGTCTCAAAAGCCTCATTTTTCTTTGGGTTTGTTTATTTGGTTTTTGAGACAAGAGTTCCACTCTACAGCTGGCCTTGAATTCAATATATACCACAAGCTGGCCTCAAACTTAGAAGCAATTCTCCTGCCTCAGTCTCCCAAATGTTGGGATTACAGGTGTGTACCATCATGCCCAGTCTCTGTCTTCATAAACTATTTTCTCAGTGCTTTTTATAGATTCCACTTATCAAAATATGAACCATGAAGGGAATGCAAGGGGATTTCCAGACTGGTGAGCTCGGTAGTAGGGCACATAACTAGTTTCTTGCGGCTCTGAGAACAACCCTTGGCCCTACAACAGAAACTCGTGAAAGCTCTATGAGCCACCTGACCCCTATCCTGCCACAGAGTATGGGGCCTACAACCTTTTCTGACATTTAGAAGCTTAAAGTTCACTGTGTTTAACAGTTTGTTCTAAGCCATAGGCCATGGAAAACCTAGCTATAACTACAAGCTGTTATCACATTCCCTCGGGCTAGATTTTACTAGGAAATGAACGCACTGAGAGTGACAAGGGGAAGGCAGGTGTCTATTTTATTAATGCTGTAGAACATAGATGATGAGTTAAATGTTGCTGACAAGTTGGAAGGAACTGGCAGAAGCAGCGAGAAGGATTTCCTCTCCTTCCAGAGGGAAGAACAGGCAGGACTCAGAGGTACACCGTGCCCCCAACTCTAAACCCTCCTGCAAAGGCAACAGGTGAATGAGCTCCTAGCAGGAAAGGGATAAATGACCCAGAGCCAGAAGTTCCAGGGGGGAAAAGATGCAGGTCCCTACACAGCACGCAGTCAGCAGTAAGCATCGGGGTGCTGGGTTTGCACTTTGATGTAGGCAGTTTTAGAATTATTCCTTTTTAAAGGAGTGACTTTTTAAAGTAATTTAAAGACTGAAAATTGTCCACCTGCTACAGCAGTTAGCACTTTGCTAGGCGCGAGATGGGGGAAGACACAAGGAGGTGATGCTCCCGCATCAGGCGGCGAGAGGAGAGCGATAAACACCGAAATAGACCGCAGCCACGCGGCTAAAACAGAGCCTGTCACCTGGGCAGCTGACAGCTTTAGGTTTTGGTGATGAAGGAAAATCAGCCACTCAGGAGACTTCCAGGGAACTCAGACAACATGATTCCCAACATCTTTTTTCCTCTTAGATCCAATGAAGTGTCACTCAAAGGTCAGCGAATCTGACCAAGTCTGACCTTCTGTTTGAATTTCTTTGTGAAGCTCTAGGTACCGAAAGTCAGAAACCCTTCAGGGATATCACTTCTGGGACCGAAGACTGAGGAATGTCTTTCCACGTAAAGACACATGCCACCACACCCATTCTCAATCAAGTATACTCCAGGGGCAGGGCCAGCACAGCATGCCAGGGATCCAACCCTGCCTGCCGCGCTCTGCCGAAGCAGGCACTTTAGTCTGCTGAGCTATCTAGCTGGCCTGACTGGATTGTTTTTAATACCAAACTTATAAAGAAACACATTGCAGTACTAGGCAAAATGATGTTATTGTAACATCAAATATTAGAATGGAGATAAAAGGTCTAGCTTTTTCTCACAAAGAGATAGCTACATAGACAGCTGGATGGATGGATGGATGGATGGATGGATGGATGGA
The DNA here is from genome assembly GCA_004027165.1 of Ctenomys sociabilis. NCBI lineage: Eukaryota > Metazoa > Chordata > Mammalia > Rodentia > Ctenomyidae > Ctenomys > Ctenomys sociabilis. The sequence continues at coordinate 63,774 of PVKA01001417.1, read as the reverse complement.
TGGATGGATGGATGGATGGATGGATGGATGGATGGACGTATGGATGGACAGATGTATGTATGTATGGATGGATGGGTCAATGAATGAATGGTCATTTGGGGTTGCTTTTATTCTCTTGTTTTTTCTGAGATAGAGTCTCACTATGTAGTTCTGGCTGATCTGCACTCTGCTTGTCACCCAGGCTGGCCTTGAACTCTTGTTGATACCTCAGGCTCCTGAATGCTGAGATTACAGGTGTGCACCATCAGACCTGGCCTAACCCTCAGTTGTATTTATTCCCAACTAAAATGTAGATGCTCTCCAATCATTTCGTATTTTATACTTCAGCAGGCTGGTAATTGACTGAGGAAAAGAAGACAAGAGTCTTCAACAAACTCCACAGTAACTGCCAAAAGCTAAGTAGAGTGGAGTCATTCTTATCCAGCAACTCACAGATTGAAAAGAAACATTCAGTGTCTGTTCTGAGCAAAGGCCAGTGGCACCCTGAGTGAACAGCAAGTAGATCTGCTTTTCCGTTCGTCCCCTTATCACAGACAGGCCCACCCAGCCATCCACCATGTATGCGCTGACTGACACAGATCCCGGGCACCGTGGTCCCCATGGCAAGTACGGTGCCAAGCACTGCGGAGTACAGTCTTATAAGGCCTTAAAAAGTAAAAGCTTCCAGGCCGACTAGATAGCTCAGCAGACTAACGCCCCTACTTAAGTAGAGTGCAGGGGCTGGGGTTCGATCCCCAGCATGGTATGTGGGCCCCGCCCCTGGGGTGCGCTGAGATGGCGATGGAGACTCAGCATGGTGGTGTGCACCTATAATCCTAGTCTTTGGAGGCTGAAAACAGGAGGATCACTATAAGTCTGATCTACATAGTGAGACCCTGTATACCCTGTCCTAAATTAAAAAAAAAATTTTTAAACTTCAAGCATTAGAATCTTAGTATTTTTCTATGAATACTATATTTATAAAGTATTCTTGTCCAAAGTTTAACTTGGATTTGTCAGTGTTTAGATTTAATTTCCAACTTGTGAACGATACAGGGGATACTGTAAAGAGTTAATGGACACCATAAGGTGTAGGCGACACTTCCAGGTCCTTGTCTCAAGAAACCAGTATTTGTAATCCCAAAGTTAATTTACTGGAATCCCATCATGTTGATTCCAGTCTATCACTTTCCATGCAACCCATGGCGAAAAAGGAGACACTAAATTGTATTTTTAATCATTGGGGAATCGAGGGGCTCCAGGGCCAGCCACAACGATGGCTTTCTGGAACCAGGGCCTCACCTGGTTTTTATTCAGTGGGGGAGTGGCTTGAGTAGGAATGACCAAGAACTGTGGGAAGTAGGTGACTACTATGAGCTGAGCTGGGTGGGTGGCCTACATTTACCTCTGCCATATTCAGAGAAGATAAGCATTATACTATTATGCTATTGAGATAGCATTTAATGTTTTGGGTGGCCTGGTGCGCTTCAGCTTTGATGTAGTCTTTCAAGCCCCAGAAAGTCATAGCCTCTATCTTGAGGCTCAGTCCCAGCTGGCAGCGCGGAGCTTTAGCTCTACCATCCTGTCTCCACCTGGCTCACATTAAAGAGCAGCAGGCTTACCAAGGAAACACCATGCCACCTTCAAAGACCATCACCAGCACCTCAGCTAGACCGGTATACATTGCTTAAGGCCAATTGAAGGATAAACAGAAGTCCTAGCCAGCTCTGTACATAACAATATGAGGAAATATGGTCAGGCCCAGTCAAAATGGAGACAGTCGCTCTTCTTTCAAGGAGAGCTGCTCAGGTGGTCCTCCACAATAAGGAAACAATCAGGCAAATCTAGAAGGCGGGGTACCACTTCTGCGTCTCTTCAGAAGGTGAGCGGGATGAGACAGAGGCAAGGAGTTAAAGATGGGGCAGGAAGAGCTTTGAAGATAGAGGAAATCTGAGGTACCACAGCAAGGAAAGTAACTGTGCTTCCTGATCAGATCCCGGCTTAGGGTAATAAGAAAATACAACTATAAAACATCTCTGGTAGACAATTAGAAAATTTTGAATAAACATTGAGTATCAGAAATACTATTATTGGGTACATAATGGGAAATCATCAATTTTTCAGATATGACAGTGCTATTATAGTGACATAAGAAAATGGCCTCTCTTTTTTTTTTTTTTCTCTTTTTGAGACAGGGTCTCACTATGCAGCTCAGGCTGGCCTTAAGCTCACTTTGTAGCTCAGGCTGGTCTCAAACTCACAACAATCCTCCTGTCTCAGCCTCCCAAGTGCTGGGATTACAGGCATGAGCCACCACGCCTGGCTATGGCCTCATTTTTTTAAAAGATGTGTTCTGAAAATTTGGGGATGGAAATATGTTGGAAATATTTTGAAGGAGCATAAGACAGAATAATGAACTGATAAAGAGTTAATGACAAAATAGCGAAACCTGTTGGGTCTGGGCTATGACCTATGGGTGCTGGTGCACAATCCTTCTACTTTTCTCTGTGATTGAAAATTTTCCTAAGACAATGTTTATAAGCAACAAGCTATGACATTCTCACTAAGCTGACCCCCAGGACCTGGGCGCACCTGTTCCACACCCATCTGTTCCAGCAATGCTCCAGCCCCTGCCAGCCCCTCACCTCAATGAGGGCTGCCTTCTCCCTGTCCTCCGACCGCTTGGCACTGTCCAGCTCATCGTGCATCTCTGAGAGCTGGTCCTGCAGGTCCCGGATCTCCGTCTGGTGCTGCTCCCGCTCCATCTTCACCTGGAAGAGCCTGGCAGGAGAGGCAGCCGTCAGACCCTTTGTCCCTCTGACCTGACCGTTGGGACCCATAGCCCTGAAGCCCCAGCTCCATTCTGTGCTGACCAAGGGGCCAGGGAGATGGCTCAGTAGTGCTTCCCTGGCAAGTGCAAGCGCTTGAGTTCAATCCCTGGTTCCACAAAAAAAAAAAAAGAGTTAACCTGCCCAAGACATCAGACAAGAGCCCAAACCAGCGAAATGGGAAAGGCTGTGAGGACTTCTCCCCAAAGGAAAGCACAGGGAAGATGAGAAAAATCACACACACACACACACACACACACACACACACACACACACACACACAGGCACAGGCATGTGTACACCTGCATGCATTGTCAATATTTTTTCACCTATGCCACCACACTCACACTACCCTGGTGCTACGCACTAGACCAAGACAATCAATAAATCATGGCCCCAGGGGGCTGTTGCAGCTTGTGCAGGTTTCTGGGAGTGCAGTCACGTCCATTCACCTGTGCACCGCTGTGACACCGGCAGGGCTAAGGGGCTGCGGCCAAGTGTGTTGCCAAATGACCTGACAGAGAAAGGCTTGCCAACCTCCAACCCAAGCCTCATGGGAATACCTGTAACTTTTGAGCTTGAAGGTTCTGTCCTATACCCTTGACTTCAATTTTTTTTTTTCTTAACTTATTTTCTAAAATGAACCTCTACGAAGGTTTTGTTCTCATTGTTTTCAAAGTTTTATTTTATTTGTACATGTCTGTAGTACATGTACTTTACAATCTGAGGGAATGCCTACAAGCACATACTAAGCTTGCTTCTTTTTAAATCCCTTTCTGTTTACTCCTCTCTTTCCAATCCCTCCTCTATCCCATTTTTTATTCATGTTGAGATATCTGTCTTTTGTTATATAAACTTTAAATTAATTGGTTTATTAAGTTCCTGTACTTGTATTTTTATTCAGTTTTCTCCCCTTCCTGTCCTCCTCACCCTGTGCTTTGCTTCATTAGACAACTTCTTCATTATCTACGAATGTTTTAAAAGCAAACTCCACCAGCACAATCACCACATCTACTAAGTTTGTATTACATAATGTTTTAGTTTTCTGAATTTCTCCCTGAGATCCACTCCAGCCTGACCTCTAATAAAGGCGCCTGTCACATCCATGGGGCTTTATAGCATGTTGCATTTCAGACCCTTTGCCAGAGACTTTAACAGAATACAGTGGCAGGCAGCTTGGGCCTAACTTGCCTTCTCTGCTGACTGAGACCAGCACCATAAAGGAGAAAATTCAAAGCTGGGAGACCAGCGGGCCCATGACGCATGCTTGGGGGAGGTGGAGCTGAGGCTTCTGGCCTCTGTCTTCAGATGCCTCCTCTCAGTGTCCCCAATTCTGACCTAACTTCCATAAGACCCACTTTAAGGGGTGACACCTTACAAGAAGTTTACAAAGAATTTTAATAACTATCCGCCTTTCCATACGGGGCTGCAACTGTCACCTACTTCACAGCGTCACAGGGATGAGAGGAAAAGGAGGGTACACAGTCTCAGGGATGTTTGGAGGGCTGGGGCACCAGGACAAAGGACCTGGCTGCATGCAACATGAGGACCAGGCAGGGCAGGGCAGGGCCACTCACTCTTCCAGGCTCCTCCGGAGCTCGGCCTCGCTCTCCTCCAGGCGCTGCTGCAGCGGGGTGCTGTCCTGCGCCCGCCGGTCCAGCTGGCTCCGAAGCTCCTCTAAGTCAGCTCTCAGGCTCTCTCTCTCTTTCTGTATGTTCTGCTGGTTCTAGTATAAGCAAAACAATGTGATGTTAAAGGTCCTTCCACAGCACATTAACATGAGTCCACAGAAGCCCCTTCTGCACTCTGAGAGCTCCTTTCTACTGCACTTACTGCACTGAATGTGCAGTATTGACTTACTGTATTAAATGACTTAATCAAATTATACACCTAAAGCATAAGAGTATACAGAAGTATAAAGATATCAAATATTTATATTTAATGAATTGTTAATACTCTCAAAAACATAGTTAAGCTACTGTATATAGTGGGTGGCACCACTCAATAGGCTCACAGCCTGGATGTATAGAAGCAAAAGGGAGGGTCACTGCTGGCTGCTTCCTGCTTGCCCTGCCTTGGACTGCTTCTCCTCTGGAACGTGCCCCTGCCACGCTGCCCAGGCTCGGGGCCAGTGGGCTATGGACTGACAGTACTATGAACTGTGAGCTAAAATAAACTCTTCCTTCTTCAACTTGTGGGTGCCAGGTATTTTGTCCCAGCAAAAAGAAAGTACCTAAGAGCCAGGGGGAGAGCTCAGCTGCATAAGTGCCTGCCTGCCAAGCACAAGGTCCTGAATTTGATCCCTAATATCAAAACAAAAAGAAAAAAAAGACTACCTACCTAAGACAGATTTAGATGTATATTAGTGTTTACATTTTTAAAAAATTTCTTAGAGTAAAAAACACACTGTTATCAAGCTCTTTTCTTCCTTCTACTTTGACCACGCTTATCCCATGGTCCTGGCCCCTTTCTGGACCTGCTCCAGAAGTCCTCTTTTGTGAGTATCTGTACAAGATGTGATGAAAAATACAGAGCATGCTGCAGGTGAGCACAAGTCAACAGGAAGGCACACTTGTAAACACAGCACAGTGCATCTTCTGATCTGGCACCGTGCACCTTCATGTTTTTTCCCCAAAGTCAAAATGCCCATGAAGGGTAAATATTTTTAATCAGTGCAGGACACTGAGGCAGCCGTGACAAGGCAACTAAAGACACTATCCAAGCAAACAAGTTCCCTATGCTTTGGTTTCTTAAAAAAAATTCTTTGGAGAGCAGCAACCAAGTACATAGGAATATACTCAGGACTTAAAGCAATGTTTCTTTTGGAGGAAAAGAATGATTTCCCTTCACCTGGGCATTCCAATGTACTTAAAATATTATCTAACAAGACTGAAACAAAAAAAATAAGAAGAAAATCAGATACCTTGACCTCTAGTTGAAGCTGTTGCTGAAGTTCAACCACTTCTGAGGTCAACTTGTTTTTCTGTTCCAGCAAATCTTTGACTTCAGATGAGGAGTTAGTAGTCTGGAATTAAATGCAAATATGTTCTAATTTAAATATCCATGATACTTTAGTTCAACCCTCTTTCCCCCAAATATAATCAGAGCAGACTCAACAGCATCTTAAGACTCAAATCAAGTATCACCTCCTACAGAACATTCTCTGGACAGAGCTGTTTCAATTCTGCTTCCCACCTACAAAACCCAGCATTTCTCTTACATTCAGTAAAATCTCAGTTAATGATTTCTGGAATTCTAGTTCTAGTTATGACAGAGTACTTGACCTCACATTCATTCTCCCAACAAAAACTAAGAAAGCTTGACAAAATACGTGAGATAACTGCAGGTACTGAAAGGCCTATCTATTACTGTGTGTGTGTGCTGGGAGTGAAACTCAGGAACTCACACCTGCAAGCCAGATGCTGTGTTGTTGTGTTACATCCCCAGCAGGATTAAGATCTTTAAAAAGGGAAAAGGTCGTGCTCCATCTCCCTGGGCTCTCCCTGACCATATTTCCAAACCATAGTATTTGAAGAAAATATTTGGAAATTACAAATTGAAACAATAAGATATCAGTATACCCTGATAAGAATACCCAAAACCCAAAGTACTGAAAACACCAAGGACATAGAACATTGGGGCTCCGCCTCACTGCTGGATGAAATGAAAAGTGGTGCAACCTCTTGGGAAGCCTTGTCACTTCTTACAAGCCTAAGCATGTCATCGCCATGAGTCCCAACAGTGACATTCCTCAGCATGATGCAGTGAAAATGTCCACTCACACAGAAACCTGCGCGTGGATGTTTATAGAACCTTTGCTCACAACTGACTGTATTTGAAAGCATCCATGATGTCTATAGCTGGTTAACGGATAAACTGCAATGTCAAACGATATTACTCAACACTGAAAATGAATGGGCCATCTGTCACGTCAATGAAAGGCACAAGAGAAATACATATTCCTAAATGAAAGCAGCCACTAGGAAGGGCTGTATGATTCCAAATTTATGACATTCTGGAAAATAGAATTCCAAGACAGTAAAACTGCTCTACATGATACTATGAGAGTGGAAATGTCACTGTGTATTGAGCCAAGCTGAAAGAAAATGCAGTACCAAGGGCAAACCACACATGAATGATGGGCTTTGGGCCATAAGGCTGGGTCTGTGCAGGTCCACTGATGACAACAAATGCACTGCTCACTCTTGGAAAGTCACAAGAGGGTGAGCACATGCAGGGTTAGGTGAAGAGGCAGTACTTCCACTCAGCTCTTCTGTAGACCTCAAGCTTTTCTGACAAAAATTGTCTGTTAATTTAAAAGGGAGAAAACTCCCAATGAAAAGAGGTGGCTCCCTGGTGCAGGAAACAGATGGTGTTTAAGAGACATTGAGCAGAGAGGTCTCAGGGTTCGGATCCTAGAGAAGGAAAGCCCCACAGAAGCAGCACCAAGACCCTAGGAGAAAAACATCCCCCAGACCCTCGCATGGCTCCTAGGCTGCCTGATGAGCAAGGAGAGACTCTGAGGCTGGCAGCACCAAGCTGGAAGGAGGGAAAGAAACCAACAGAGACTCCAGACTGCACAAAGCTGGGGGAGCCAGGTTCCAACTCAACCAACAATGAGAAATCCTGGTGGACCCCCTGGCAGTCATTTAAGACCCAAGAAAAGAGTAAAGGCAAAAATTTAGGTTTTCCCACTAAGAGCAAGGCCTCAGACAACCAAGCACGTGGCTGAAGGTCACCCGCAGATCGTCTAAATGACTAACAACTCTCAACATTCTTGAGAGATAAAATACTCCAGGATGCCCAAACTTGTCACCCAGAGATGGCCCAGACATGGAAGTCTGCAGATAAGAACTTCAAAAGAAATACAGAGAGTAGTTTTTAAACAGAGGAAACCACGGACAAAATGGATGTCAAGATGATTTTCCACACATACTTAGACTCCACAAATATAACAACATGGACAGAGAGTGGGGGAAAGAAATACATCTATGTATGAAGCAGGACAGAAAGCAGCTGTGCTCACCGCTATACCACCAATGCTTTTTTTTTTTTTTTTGGCAGAACCACGGATTGAACTCAGGCCCTTGCGCTTGACAGGGAAGCGCTTATTTCACTGAGCCATCTAACTCAGGCTCTTGCGCTTGACAGGGAAGCGCTTATTCCACTGAGCCATCTCCCTGGCCCCACAAGTAACTTTTTGGGTTAGGGTTAGGGTTAGATATTTTGCATCTGTATATATAAAATGGTTATGATAGATATATTTATCTTTCTCTTAATTCAGTAAGAAGAAAGATTTGTACTGCTAGTGTTTGGACAGGATATCATGTCTGCATCTTGTGCTATGAATGACTACTACAAAGACAACAATATGCAATGTATTAACTGTTGTAAGTCTTCTACCAACCTGTTTTGAAGCTGTCTCATTGCAATTTTTTCTCAATAAAATTAATTTAAAAAAAAAATAGGATGGTTTGGACAACTGCAGTGTGGATTTCTTCTGGTCTACAGAAAGAAGATAATTCTTAATTTTTTTTCCTTTTCCTCTCATAATTTTTTTCTTTCTTCTTCCAGGTTTGTGTGCATATATCTGACAATATGAACAACTAATTTGAAGACAACACTATGCAATATGACAAATACTGTCATATTCATATATATTTTCTTAAAAAATAAGAAAATTAAAATAAATAAATAAATAAATAAAGTGTCCATCCTGGAACAGCCACACACAATACCTGAAATTTAAGAATACACTATATTCAATGCAACAATCAGCCTTAAAGGAAGATAAAGGAGATTCTTTTTATTTTTTGAAGATTCAAACAAGATTGATTAATAATTTGAATTTTTTCTTTTTTTTTTGCAAAACTGGGGACTGAACTCAGGCCCTTGCACTTGCCAGATAAGCACTTATTCTGCTGAACTATCTCCATGGCCCCAAGATTAATAATTTGAAAGGTCAGTAGAAAATATACAAAATATCTGATGCATAGATTACACACACCCCCAAAACCCCGCTACCAAACACACATGCCAAACATGTAGCTATATGCACTGACAGGAAGCATGAAGTACCCAAGTCTTCATCCAAAGCTCTAGACACATTACAAGAACCTGAGAAAAGTGGACAGAATATGGACAAGAACAATATGCAAAGAAATAATGACCAATCATTTTCAAATCTGATGAAAGCCAACAACCTATCAATTCAAGAATAGAAGGAAGGGGCTGGGGAGATGGCTGAGTGGAATAAGCGCTTCTCTGGCAAGTGCAAGGACCTGAGTTCAATTCCCAGTTTCACAAAAAAAAAAAGAACTTCAAGTAAGATAAACACATGAAAAGCCACACTTAGGCACATTATAATTGACTTCTAAAAATTGAAGACAAAATGTTCCAAGCAGCCAGGAGAGCGAAGGATGCCTCAGGTCCAGGACAACAGGAAGACAGATGCCTGGCTTCCAGGGGCCCCGCAGCCAAGACACCAATTGTGCTTCTGAAGTCCTGAAACAAAACAACACTTGACTTGTGGACTTTCCTCAAAAAGGAAAACAAATGAAAGATATGATCAGACAGACATTAAACAGAAATGTACTGCAGGATGTAATAGGAAAATTCCCCAGATGGCAGAAGTCCTAAATGGAAACACGAGGTATTGAGGCTGCACAGCACCAGAGGACCTTGCTGGAGGAGGGAGAGACAGGAACAATGAGCAGAAAGCTCAGGCTTGCACAGAGAACACCAAGAATGCTAGGATGACATCTATGCATGGGGTACAATCCCAATCAAAATTCCTGAAGCTTTTCACCCCTTCTTGGTGGAAACTGACCCCTGATTCTAATGCCTATATAAGCATGGCAATCTTGAAGAATAAAGTTGGAAGGCAAACATGACAGTACTAGAATTCAAAGCTTATCCTACAGTCACAGCAATTAAATCTGCACAGCTCTTAATGCAAGGAGAGGCCAGTAAACCAGCAGAATGGAACAGAGGCTAAGTATTAGAGAAAAATGGAACAAATGGGACATGAGCACACTGCGGAAGGAGTGTTCTGCTTTCTAAAACTACTGGCAACACTGAAGGGCCAAACTAGTCTACTTTTAAAAATCACAAACACAACACTCCTCATGGCAGCTTTTCTCCCAGTAGTCCCCTGGAAATGTCCACAAGGAAGGCAGACTATGGTGATTGCTGACACAATGGAAAACGCCAGATCAATAAAATAGCTTCTGGGCAACAACGGAAGGGAACCTCCCTGACATGGTGTGGAGGAGAGGCAGCTGGATGAGCAAGAACACATCCAACACCTCTCATTTATATAAATTTCAAGAAAGGAAAACCTAATCCAGGTGACAGAAGCTAGAAGATGATGACCTCCCGGAAGAGGGGACGGGACTGAGGAGAAGCCCAGGAAGCCGGGTGGCAGGCGTGCCAGCTCCTGGTCTGAGTGAGATTTGATGCGTGCTAAGCTAAGTGAAAAATTCACTCAAGTGTGCAATTAGGAGCTGTGGGACGGACTGTGTATCACACCCCAATAAGACAATGTGAAAATAAGTACCTCCTGAGGACACACCTGAGGCCTGAAGTTGCACCCAAAGCAACTCATGGGGTTCCTGCTCTATTACTGCCATCGAGGTTGTCACCCTCACTTTGCCTGTGCCCATGAGCAAGCAGTGAAAAAAATGTATTTTCTAAGCTAAACTGGCTTCTTAATGTTGCATTTCCATGCTGAAGAGAAACATAAAGAGGACAAAGAGAGTCTATTAGAAAATATCTCCAATCGGAGTATGAATATTAACAGGTCTCATTTTTCTTCTTCCCTGGAAATAACAGGATTTGGCTAAAATCCCACAGTAAAGTGGTTAGATAACTGCAGATAGGTGACAGGAGGAGACAGATGCAGGCATCAAAGCATAAGAGGCAGCGTCTCGGCTCGGATGTCACGGAATCCAGGTGCAGGCTGTGTGTGATAAACTTCCCTCCTGTCCTCGGCAGTATGAGAGCCGAGGAGCGAAAACACAGGACTTGCAGAGTTTTTTTGCAAAATGAGAGAGATCCATTGTAGAAACCTAAGTCCCACCTAGCAGGGGAAACCATACATGATTCTTTCCACCAACAAAACCTTCCTGCTTTGCCATTTCTGAGAAGGCCTTGGTCTGTAAGTGGAGGGCTCCGACATTCTCTCCTAGGGAATCATGTCACAGGCACCAGACAGATAAAGCTCCAGAACCCCTGCCAGCAAATAATCAGATGCAGAACCTGAGCTGCAGAGAAGGCAGTAAAAGCTCGTGGGCAATTAAAGTCAGAGCCACAACCCAGCCTCGTGCCATCTTCCAGTCCCTGCTCGGCCGGTAGCAGCTTCCTAGCAGCCCTCCCTTCCTCCAATCTGCCCTCTCTCCAAAACCTGTAAGAGGAACAAACGTGTACAAATATGATGGCAGGCAGATGCACCTGTGTCAGGTCCTCACCATGGCCCATCCCCTGCTCCGATGTGGGAACTTCTCATCCAGTCACCAAGGTCCTTCCTACCTGGCTGTTCCTGCTATACCCTGACGCTATGTTCTGCTGACGTCAGATGACCCCAGTCCTGCCCCTTCATGCTACTCCTTGACCTAGAGCACCCTGCCTTTCCTCTTCTCACACAGAGGGCTATGATGTTTTGAGACACCATTGACAAGTGTCACTGTCCCCAGGACAGCCACTCAGACTTCCCCAGGGTGAGCTGGCTGTCCAGGCTGTCACCACCACAGTAACAGCTGTCACATCAAGGCCCAAGAGCATTCAAGTAAGCAACAAACAGAAAGCAGAGAGATTTGAACTAAAGAGTTCTAACCAAAAAGCAGCAAACTGACTTTAAAGGCCACATAGCACTCCTCATAGGAACGAGGTACAGGGCCCTAGGAGGCCCTGCGGGAATGTGAAGTGATATCTCCTCTTTCCCTCCATGCAGAGCTCCCCCAGAAGGCAAGGGAAGCATCCTGCCACATGGCATAGGATGGAGGAGCGAGCATTCAGCTCCCCTCTCTGAAGTGCTTCGTGGCTCAAGGCCACAAACTGTGCTGGCCCTGGGAGGTGTTCATCAAATACGAGATCACTGCTCATTCAACCAAGACATCCACGAGCCCAACTCACGTTCAGCCAGTCCATAAAACGGGCAATTCAGGAAGAGCATCTGCGACTGCCCCCTACTTCCCTCCCCACGTGCCTGGTTTCACCAATGTCTGTCTTCTTTCATGGTGGTGATGGTGGAGGTTGCTGTTGTTTGTGGTTTTTGGAGACAGGGTTTCACTATGTAGTGCAGACTGACCTTGAACCCACAGGATCCTCCTGCCTCAGCCTTCCCAGTGCTGGAAATCTGTATTCCTTCACACCTGACCTTCCCACTCCACTGAGCCTGCTCACACTCCACAGAAGCCTATGGAAACCTGACAATTCTCCACCCATCTGTTATTTTTGTTCTTCCTACTTTTCTTTCCCTTCTAAATTTCACTATTTGTCATCCTATTATATTTACGTAGTATTTAAATATCTTAAAACATCTCTGAAAAAAAGTACAAATTCAAAATATTGGTCAAGTATCCCTCACCCAAAATGCTTAACACCAGAAATATTTCAGATGTGGGATTTTTTCAGTGGGGATGGAATATTTACATATACATAACTAAATATCTTGGGAACCCAAGCTGAAACATGAAATTCGTTTACAACCTGACACATCACCCAAAGGTAGCGTTACACGGCGGTTTTCACAACTGTGTGAAACAAAGCTTGTGCTTTCACTGTGACCAGCCACATGAGATAGGTGTGGAATTTTCCACCTACAGTGTCGTGCCGAACTCAAAGTTTTGGATTTTGGAGGACTTCGAATTTGGGGGGTTAGAAACCCAACCTGTATTTAAAGCACCATCCTCCAGGTTACATGTTGCTCACTGCTGAAGAAACATTCCCCTTACTGCTGCAGGCAAATGCAGAGACAGCAGGAGGGTTCCCTGCAGTCACACGAAACTCTCTGGCAGTGCAGCTCCAGCGTACCTGCAGACTCTCCGGGGTATTTCCCGCTGCTCGCGACTTCAGGGTCTGGATCTTCTCAAAGACCAAGTTGACTTTCCTTTTAGTGGCATCCTCATTGTCAGAGCTTCTACAAAAAGAGACATCAGGGAAAGGATGAAGGGCGTGGCCCCAGGTCTTGTCACAGAGGCCCCACAGCTCCCCAGAGATAACCCAAAGGGGTTGGGTCCATGCTGCAGACCAAACCAGTGTTAGCCATGCAGAACCAAGAGTGCTTTCCTTCAAAGAAATCGTTCAATACTATTACCAATTTGGGATAGGAATTTTCATTCGCAGATATGTGAGCAAGACATAAGCACATTCTAAATAAATTCAGAGAAAACATTTAATTAAAATGTAGTCATTTGTTGTTTCATTCAAATAACCTGTATTCATTCCAAAAGGAATTATTTTCTTTGGTACTTGTCATATACACACGCTGCACCTTGATGTCCTACAATGGAGCAAGCTGCCGAGACCTGAACTTGTTCAGCCTATGTTTAAGAAGAAAAATCAAAATTCCCCTAAGCCAAGACATCCACACTGGCCCTTTGTCTCTTCTCCACTACAGCCACCTGATCAAGTTTTGTTAACTTCACCACACCCCTGACAATTAAAAGATTTAAAGGAAAGTCCTTAACTATAGTTGGTCTCACCAGTATCTCTGAGAGGGAGAGAGGGAGGAAGGGAGGGAGGGAGGGAAGGAAGGAAAAATTTAAAGAATTTTAAAAATCAAAAGCTCTTCTACTTTAATTTTAACATGGTAGAACCCCTCACAGGGAAAGACTAACACAATTAGCTAAAAGAATCTCTTTACTTTTATTTTTTCTGTCATAACTCAGAGCCCCTGTTTATATTCTGAGCCTGACTTCCTTGAAATCTCTGGGATGCAGACAAGCATTGCCAGACACAATACAAGCTGCGAGTGTCCCAGAGCCCATGCACACTGCGGAGAGGCTGCTCTCCCTCATAGCAGCCAAGCCTTCTCTCTGCCAAGAGAAACCATACCTGGAGCTGCAGTCCTTGCTTGCATCCAGAACAGTATCTGAGCACGGACCGAAAGCCTGCCCAATCCAATCAGCAACAAGCACAAAGAACACAGCTTCTAAAAGACTCACATGTGCCTGCGCCATAAGGCAACTGAGCAGGCTGCTGGCCTGTGCTCACTACAGGCAAGGGAAGCTGTCCCTCTGTAACTTCTTAGCAGGGTGCCCAGAGCTACCATCAGTGTGGAAGAGTTCAGGATGGCACCCACTTGGCTCAACACTGAGTAGAAGACAATCTCCTACCCTTGAGCAGGCAAAGGTCATTTTAAAAAGACTGTATTCACAGGGCATTGTGGCACAGGCCTATAATCCCTGCATTTGGGAGGCTGAGTCAGGAGGAGGTCCAGGGCCAGTCTGGGCTACATAGTGAATTCAAGGCTGGCCTGGACTACATAGCCAGACCCTGTCTCAAGGAAAAAACAAAACAAAAAAACAGTATTCCTGTTGGAAATACAATGCCACTCTTTCTGCTTCCCTACCTGGGTCCCTACCCTAGTCGAGATTTAAATTCTGGGATGAGGGCTGGCCAGATAACTCAGCAGATTAAAGTGCCAGCTTAGGCAGACTCAGGGACTGGGGTTCAATCCCCAGAGTACCGTGCTGGCCCCGCCCCCAGGGCACGCTGAGCCAGCAACTAAGACTGGGCATGGTTGCTTATAATCCCAGCACTTGGGAGGCTGAACAGAGCAGGCTCACTATGAGTCCAATCTACATAGTAAGACCCTGCACTAAATACATTAAAAAAAATAAAAAATAAATGTGGGTATGAGCTGCGACCGAGTCTCAGGGCAGGTAGGTGAGCCATAAAGCCCCAGAATGGGAAATCAAGAGTCCTGCCCACTGCCCCACCAAAGGACAATACTTTGCTCCCTAGAGAAAAGTCCTCACCCTTCTTTGAGGTAATTGTAAAGTATCTGCTTGGCCGTCTCCTCGTTGGCTTGTTGGCTGAGCTCTTGCTGGCCCTTTAAGAGATCCGGGGTTACCTACAAGATAATCAGGTCTCCCATTAGACCAGGAAGACAACATATCCAGGCAGATGCAACCTCCAGGGGCCTACTTTCCAGGAAGGGTTCCCTGGAGAAACACCCTCACCACAGCTCTGTGCTGGCTCTGGGTCCTTGAGCTAGTTCTTTACCTCTTTGCCAACTTTTCCACCTCAATTAAGGTTACTGGTGCCCGCCTGGACTCTGGTGCAACACACGGCGCCTACCCCCAGCCTCCTTACAGCAGCACCATTACCTGTTACTATTGCTCCCAAGACACTGCAAGTACCACTTAGAATACACCACTTTAAGAATACATGGGTTTCCATAGTGTAGGGGTTATCACATTCGCCTCACACTTTATGAATACGTGAGTTTAGGATTAACTTAATTTCTTAGACTAGAATTAACCTAGTCATCATAGATAAAAACATCTACAGAAACCTAAGCCCTGAACCTTCAGGGGAATCCAATTCTGCACACTTCCAGGCTTCACACATACCATGTTTGACAAATTACAGAAAGATTATGATGGAAACCAGCGGTTCTGGAAGTAACCCAGAAGTCTACAGTCAGGTCACACCCTGACCCTTAATAAAAACGACTAATAGTTACCTGAGCATTTGAGCTGGAAGGAAAGGTCTTCATGGAAATTTTCTTGGCACCAGAATCTGGTGAGGTTGCTGCCACCCGATTACTCTGCAACATCAGTGTAGCAGTGGCTGTTTTGACCTCCTCCTCCTTTCTGGCCTGTGCTGGGAGCGAGGGGGTGCCAAACCCCGCAGCGCCTTCTGGACCTCTTTTGCTTTCCAGGTCCTTCCCCTCCTTGTTCCGCGCCCCCTGCAGCCTCTGGGGACACAGCTGGGACGGGCGCAGGAGGCGCTCGCTGGACTTGCCCCGGTTCCTGCTGACTTCCGTCAGGTACTCAGCGCTGCCCTGCAGGCCGAAGGGAAACGCGCTGTCCACGCTCCGGGACCGCTTCCTGTCATCTGGGTGCATTCTGTTCCGCCGCCCGGACCTGCCTCTTCTCTGAAGCCCAGACTTCTGATCAAATTTTTCAATTAGCTGGTCCACACCGGGAATGGAGCCCGTGTCGATGTCCCGCCCAGTTCCCGGCAAGAAGGGGATGTACCTCCGGTTCTCGTGCCGGTTGACGCTGTCGGCGTGGATGGCGCCTTCCTGGTCGTCCAAGAGAAACCTGTACAGAGAGTTGGCGGAGGTGGGCGTGGTGGAGGAAGACGAGGACCTCCGGGACCGGGGCCCGTCCAGGACGGGGCCCGCCGAGTCCTGTCGCCGGAAGGGGAGCACGTCGGGCCGGGCTTTCCTGGTCTCCAGGGCGTGGGGCTGCGCGCCCAGGGCGGCCGCGGGCCTCCTGCTCGGGCCCAGCACTCCCTTCGCGCAGCTCTGAACGTTGACGCTCACCGAGGTCTGCTTCTTGGGGTCCTCTATGACCACCGAGCTGCACAGCCGGATGGATCCCAGGCCAGGACCGGCGGGCTGCGGGCTGCCAGGCTTGGGGAAGCAGGGCCGGGGCTGGGTCTTCGCGTTGGCCCTCGCTTCTGTTGCGCAGCCGACCCAGTCGCTCTCGGGAGCCTGGTGACTCTCCGCGTTCACCACCTCCTCGTCGGGGTCGTAGGGCTGCAAAAGCTCGGGGTGCTTCTGGAAGTTCAGCAGGTGGAACGACCTCCCTGGGGAGTCTTTTCGCTCCAGGACATCGTTCCTGCCCTCCTGGGGAGAGAGCTGCTTCGGGGCTCCGGGTGGGCTGGGCTGGTCGCGCGGGCGCTCGGGCGGCGGGGTGTCCTCCCTGCTGCCCTCCTTCGTCCCCGAAGCCGGGAAGGGGGGCCCATTCCCCGGCAGACAGTGCTCCGTGTTGTTGAGGACGATGTAGGGGTGGCCGTCGATGCCCTGGACCCTGATGCTGACGCCGTAGGAGCCCGGCTTGGCGTGTGGCGAGCCCCGTGGCTTCTTGGCCCCGTCCCCGGCCAATCGCAGGTGGACGCCGTATTCCTGCTGCACGTGTCGGTATTCACCAAAGTACAGCTCCATGGTGCACGGTCCCAGCTACCGGGAAAGGTGGGGGAAGAGAGGACACTACGTTAGACACTTTCGACAGCAAAGCACTTCGGAGCCAAAGGCTGACCTCTCCTGCCCCTGACTGGGCCCGCTGGCTCCCCCGGACGCCCAGAGGCCGCCCCAGCAGTCACTGGCACGGCCCAGTGCTCCCCAGCAGCCTCCAGATCCCGTTTCCAGCTCACTGCTGCTCTGGCTACTTTTCCCTTAAGCTGGTTTCCTCACACTTCACGCTATTTATTTTTAACCAACAAGGGTGTTCCGGTTGCCAACATTCGAGAACAAGGTACTTTTCCATGGAAATACTGAAGAGCTAAAGAGTTCTGATGTCCACCCTTTTTCTTTTTCAACCTTGCCACCACACTTGCAGTATTTTTTACACAAACTCTGCTTTGAAATCTTTCCAGTGTTTGAATATAATGTTGAAAACAGTTAAAGAAAAAAAAAAAAAAAAAGCATTTTAACTCTAAGAGATTGACTGTTTATGAAGGTAATGATGAGAGCACAAATTATTTTTTTTTTTTAATTTTGAACCTTTTCTTCTTCCCCAACAGTGGCATAGTCACTGGAAAAATGTTGCTTAAACAAAACAATGAGACAAAGGTGAGGGGGTCTTTACTTTGCAGAGTCCTGGTGCCATGAAGTGCAGCCGGTGCTTCCCGTACAACCCCACCACCACCACCACCACCAATGTCTGGGGATTCACACAGTGCAGGGAGCCCTCTCTGTTCCACTTGGAAAACCTGCAATAGGGAGGGTCACAGATGGCAGCTGCCTCACCTCTGTCACCTGCAAGACCCTCTGAGTCTCAGCAGTAAAGCTCACAGCATATTTTCTAAGAAAATCATTTATTCAACCCATAGTTCCAAATTTACTTGCATAGATTCACAAAACACAAATCATTTTCCTTCCTCTCCCTCCACACTTAATTTTATGTGTGCTTTCTTCTCTGTTTCTGGATTACACCAGCAGAACATATTAGTGTTTTAACTGGTGCTTCTCTAAAGAGCTGGTTCTTATGATTAATCATCATTTGGCTTTTTCATTTTCTAATATACTGAGTTCTACTTTGATTTTTATGATGGTTATAATAAAAACAAGGGTTCCCCCACCTTCTAATTCATAGAGGTATATCCCAGACCCATTAGTAGATGCCTGCAGTGGATAATACCAAACCCTACATACATATGCGCATCTTACTTCCCATCTCACAGATGAACAGCTCAGAGCCGCAGGCCTCTGTGATATGTGGCGCCACCCCCCAATTCCACTGATTTTATTATGTCTCCTTTCATTTTCAGTTACACTAGTGTTTTTTATGTAATTTGTAATCAAAACAAAATGGGATACGATGAAAGCCTACAATCTGTAGCTTCCCTTTCCTAATCCCAAGCACATGCTCCAGAATAAACCAACTGCACGTTTCAGCTATTTCTTCCAGGACTGTCCTCCCAATTTCCAAATCCTGTTTCCAGCTCTAACTTCTTACCAGGTCTACACATGGTAGACGCAGTGCTCACAGTTTCCATTTTACTCCCAACTCCGTCTGTCTGTTTTCTGAGAAATAGAGCCTTAATACTTTTCCAAACTAAAGCATTGCATTTATAATTTCCAATAGCTCTTTCCTGCTAATTTATTTCGTTTTTTCTTCTGTATTTTAGGGAAGGGTCTACAGGATGTTCAGGGTCTCACTACTAGATCATCATGATCTGCCTGTTTACAGCCTTCCAAGAGCTGGGATTACAGCTACAGTCCACCACCCCAGTCTCAATTGCCATCTAAGCATGCCCCGGGGGTGGGGCCAGCACGGCAGGCCCAGGGATTGAACCCCCAGCCCCTGCACCTGCTTGCAGGCACTTTAATCTGCTGAGCTATTTGGCTAGCTCCTGCTCTCTAATTTATTTTGATTTCACAAATGCTCTGACTTTAGATAGTAAACAGTCTCTCAGTCTGTCTCTGTCTCTCTTTCTCTCTCTCTCACACACACAGATGATAACTATAATTTTCCTCAAAAAAATGTTTTGCTTCTAGTATTCTCTGTCCCTCCCTTCCTCCCCTCTGAACACCGCTGAAGGTGAAGCCGAAGGTGCTCAGGTGCCCACTGAGAGGCTGGTCAGCCGCTGAACTTTGAGCCCTGTAGGATGAAAGCATCCCCTGAAGAGCCTCGAGTGCCGGTGTCTGGGGACATATTTTTTCTGAAGAAACCTGATGTTCATGGTGGGCTTATGTGCCTGGCTGCTGGTCCCACTCCTGCCTGGGCATCTGCACTGTAGCTGCAGCCTGACCCAGGCAAGATTAGGAGCCTTGACTTCTCCAGCCCACCCTGCTCAGGGCCTCTGGCGGCTCTATGGGCAAAGCACCCTCTGCTGCCACCATAGCCACTCCAGGTTTAAACCTTTTGGGATTCAAACTCAGGACCCACTGAGCTACATCCCCAGCTCTAGACTTTTAAACTTGTACACCTTAATAAGGTTGCTAGTAGAAACCACAGAGGGGGGTGTACCTGAGTGGAAACCACAAGCTTAGTAAACACACAAGGCCCTGGGTTGGACTCCCAGCCAGCGCAGAAGAGGAAATGACAGCCTGCTGAGGCCAGAGTCACCGGCCAGCTTCGTTCTCTCTGGCCTCCAGGCAGGCGCTGTATCTCTGATGTACATCCCAGCCTTTTAAAAAATCTTCTAAAAAGGGCTCTGCACAAACAAGTTCCGCTCTGTGTGTGGTGCTCGCTGCACACAGCTGTTTCCCTCACCTCCAATCTCTTCTTATGCTGACACTGACTTTTTTGATGGAAATATTTCTTCTTAATATTTGTTAATAAAAGTCTGACGTAGAGCTTTATAGTCCACTTCAATAGCTGCTACTGCTAGAGTCAACACTAATTATATTTCAATCTTTGAGTGAGGCCACCTTGGCTTATTACAGTCTTAGCTCCTTAGTTGGTAAATTAATCCACATATTTGAATTTCATGAAGCACCCGCAATTTGCATTTCCTTGACAACAAACCTCAATCCGATATTTTCACAGACTGACATTGCTCAGCTGGGCACACCAGTGTCTTAAGCAAATGCGAATTTCTTTCCCAATCAAAGTGTAAACACTGAATTAATTAATGAGTTTCAGGCCAGCTGTTCTCTGCTTCCTGGCCCAAGCCGCTTGCCATGTTAACAGGCTGCAGAGGGGCTTACATAATTTGGCAGTAAAAACTGATCAGTTGCCAGGATGCAACATTGTGGCACTTGGCAGATAAAAGCGGTGTTTTGGGGTGGAAAGAATGGTTTATGAAAAGACTGCTAAATGACAGTAATTGCTTTAGTTAGCAAGATCAGGGGGTATTTCTGCAATAACAAAGTGCCTAGCTCCAGGGAGAAGCACAGCCCACATGGCGATGCTTCCTCTCTCTGGGCCACCACTGTGACCGTAGGTATGGGGCCTGGGCACGTAACACAGCTCTGTGTGCTGACCTCCAGTGAACCTCCAGGGCTGGAGGCACACGCGTTCCCCAGCAGCCGCAGGGCCCACAAGTCCTTCGGAAGCATTTGGCCACCAAGACCCTTGCCCCTTGCTGTGAACTCTCCTCAAGAGCACAGGGGGAGCTCCATAAATCATTCTATCACACCATAGGAGTCACTGGGTCAAGGACCTAAAGCAAGGTGGGAGCCAACAGGCCTTGGTATGACCCTAAGAAAATCCCAGCAAGTTAGAGGTGAGCCACAAACCAAGCGTAATCTGCCCAGTGGATCTGGTCTCCCATTCAGAGGGTACCACTGTGACTCCTATGAGGAACAGGCTAACAGCACTAAACCCCAGGCAAGTGTTTTCTCTGAATGGACACGACTGGAGCTACAGGAAGACATGATGCCATGCGAGAATATCCACATTAGAACCTCCACTCAAAGTGAGCCAGAGGGGGTAAATCGAGCTGGGGAGGGGGGGTGCGTACCTGTGATCCTAGCACTCGGAAGGTGACGCAGGAGGGTTGACATGAGTTTGAGCCCAGAGTGGGCTACACAGTGAGTTTAAGGATAGCCTGGACTACATAGCAAGACCCTATCTCAAACCACCCCCCAAAAAAGAGTGGGAAATCAGAGTGTAGAAAATCTAAGATGAACAAAATGCAGAGCAGGTTGAACTTATTCCCATACGAAAGAACAGGCGGTCTTGCCTAAACTGAGCTTCAGGTTCTGCCTATGCTTTCTGTAGCCTGAGTGTGAGAAACTTTTACAATTTCTAAAAAAATGTCTTTGCACACAGCTGAGCTTTTCTAGAACGCCTTGGGAAAATCATCTCAAGACTAACCTTGAGGTTTCAAAATAAACCAGAACTCACAAGGGTTTGAATCACCTTAAGCCAAACAAGCAAAACTTTCCTGTTTTTGGAAAAACAATTACATTTTCCACACTGAGTGCTACCTCCCCTACCTCAGCAGGACCTGCCCACACACACACACACAGGACATCACAAAGCATGACAGCGGATGGGCAGGACCTGCCTGCTACAGTTGGAGAACCTGGAGACCCACAAAGGTGCATCATGTTGGTGATGCACCTCTATAATCCCAGTACTTGAAAGGTTGAGGCAGGAAAAATGACATGAGTTCAAGGCCACCCTGAACTAATACCAAGATCCTGTCTCAAAAAAAAAAAAAAAAAAAAAAGCTTAAGATAGGGTCACTTCTTCACCCTGAAATAATTTTTTTCAGAAGTTTGAACCCAGGGGCACTCCACCACTGGGCTACACTCCCAGCCCCTGTTACTTTTTAAGACAAAGTCTGGCTAGATCACCCAGGCTAGCCTTCAACTTGCCTTTTTTCTGCCTGAGCCTTCAAGTAGCTGAAATTACAGGTGTGCACCATCACACTGGTCCTTCACATGAATTCTGTGCAGAGATGACAGTGAGTAGCTCTGAAGACAAAGACAGGACACAACCTCCTCTGAAGGCAACAGAAGCTGTTTCTAACACTGGAGGCAGTCAAGTCCCAGCTGGACAGGTGTTTGCCAGTCTCTAAGGCCAGGTTATCACTGGTGACTTCATAAGGTAACTGAGAAAATGAAATGATGCAATGAAGGCTAAATGAAGTGACAGAAACTGTAGCACAGATAGTCTGAGGCTGCCGTCTCTGGCCAGACCTGTACTATCCACATGGCAACATGCGGATGTTCACAGCCCCTGCAGACAAGGTAAGACTGCAGTTGTGACCTGACACTCCCTATTCTCGAGCTATCAACTGCCAGCCTTAGAGCTCAGACAGTTCTCTTCATTGGCAAAACTTACTGCTGGAAAAGTCTTTGTTCTGACTTCTTGAGGCCCTGCTCAGTTTCCTGCCTTTACCTCAGCTTTCTCTCATCCTCCCACCCCTCCTACCTGAAATGGTTTGAAATGCACTAAGCATGGACAACTCAGAGAAGCCTCTGTCTTAGTTCAAGAGAGTTTTGACCTTCCTGAGCCCCCAAATCATATCACATTGTTTCTTTTATTTATGCCTTTGCCATGTAGTCATCTTGGGAGATTGGGGGCCCAGCCAAGATCCCAATCAACTTTACAAACACAAAAATTCTGATTTCTCAGTCATGTAGACATAGGACAGAGGGTGTGACAAAGCTGGCTGGGGAAATGAACCAGACCAATCACAAAATCCCAAGCAACACCAGCGTCTCATGTCATGTGTAGGACTCCTCTCCAAGAGAAGGAGTCTTCTTCCCCACTCCTCTCCTGGCAGTGTGAATGGCACAGCAGGACCTGCCCTCATGGAAAGCCGCTTCAAGGTGTGTGTTTACACTACAGCTGGCCCTGACTTTCTCAGGTGTGGTCTGTGCTTTCCTTTTGGCTTTTACCTCTTTTGTCTTTCTGTGTAGCCCAAGTTCATTCTTCAGAGCTGATTTCTCCTATAGTTGTTTACTCTGTACTATTCAAATAAACTTGTTTGCATTGTTATTGGTTCATCTCCTCCAATTCTTTGTTCAAGGCAAGAAGAACCTGGAATACTTTCAATTGATAAGCCAATCATATTGTACCCAATAACACTGAGTACAAAGGTAGTACCCATTACACTGTCAACACAGCACCAAAAAGCTGTCAGGCATGGTGCACACACCTGAAATCACTGCACTTCAGAGGCTGAGACAAGAGAATTGCCACAAGTTCAAGGCCAGCCTGCATTACAAAGAGAAATACTATCTCAAAAAAAAAAAAAAAAAAAAAAAAAAACAAAGCTGTTCAAAATGGGGATTGGCATGAACACCACTACAGCAAGCTACCAAGGAACAGGGACAACCTTGCAGGTCTGGTTCATCTCCCCAGCCAGAGAAGCTGTGTCCCCAACCTGTATGCTCAGATGATGTGCAATGCCTTCTGCCTCCCTTACACACCCCAGCCCAGCCAACTCCCACGGCAACTTCAATTCCTCTCACCAGGAGGCAGCCAGCACCCCACAAGGCACAGGCCCAGCAGTGGCTGCCCAGCTCCATGGATTTTGGCCTAATGACCATACTTTAAGCTTTTCTAACTGATTCTGAGTCAGACATGCTTGTTGCCCTTGCCTGACCGTATGGGTCCTTAAAGCGCCCGGCTATAAGGATCCCACTGTCAGTCCTCAAGACACAGAAGGTCCCTCGGCTCAGGAGCTCCTCCATGACCTCACGTGCGGTCTGGGATTGTCTCTCAGGCCCCAGGGCTCTGCTCAAGTCTTTCCACATTTCCGCCTCTCCCTTGTTGTCTCTGGTATTGGATCACTATACACCAAACTAGAGCTCAATCATTCCCTGCATTTGCCACCCTCCCAATGAGGCTCTCTGTTTTAGCACCTCAACGTGAAGAAGAAAGAGAGACAGAGAAGGCAAGAGAAGTGAGGAGCCACAGCCAGGGGGAAGGAGGAAACCATAAGCCAGAAGCCAGAGTAGAAAGAGGGTGCAAATCACAAAGACTGGCTCCATTGGGTTGTTGGGCAGGTGGAGCCCACCCTGGGGTTACATATGTTCAGGAGCCCCACATGAACAGGGTCACTCTGCGCTGTAAACGTGTAGTAATAGAAGGAGTTAGCTATCTTATCCTCAGGTGAGGACTCTGACGCTGGACAGAAGGCATGGAGGCCGGCCTGAGCAAGAAAACAGGGCAGTGCAGTAAAGCCAGCCTTTCTGGAGAAAGTGATGACCACAGAAGCGAGAACACAGGAAGAGAAGGCTATCCCGGAAAGCCTGGCTGCATCCTCCGTGGCCACCCTCACCGCGGCCACCCTCACTGCCAGCTCCAGGAAGAAACCTCCAAGAATGAGCTTGCAGCCAGGGCCCGAGGGCACTGCCTGAGCCTCCAGCACAAGATGCTGGCTTCCTAACCGTGGGAAAGTGCAGTACTTACTTCCCCCTCTGGCGGTGGCCCTCCAACTGAGTTGCTGCCAACCCTTGAGGCTATGGCAGGCACCGTGAAGACCCATGTTAGAAGAAGCACAGAGGAACACCCTCCTCTTGGGGTGGCCAAAAAAGACATCAATAAGAGAATCTAAAACATAAAAATGTCGCGCTTTGTGCCTCTGCTCTACTGCTGTCTAATGCCCACCCCTCCGCTCCTACCCCACACTGTGGAGGGGCCACACTGACCCCATCCCACAGGCAGAGACCATCTAATGACCCAGACTGCCATGCACAAGCCCCTCATTAGCTCTGGCTTCCAAGGCTTAGAGCCAGACCTCTGCTCTGGGACCTGCTGCCCTCCCTTACCCTCTAGGACCCGCTGCTCTCCCCGCCAGCCTCTCCCCTGCTATTCCAGCCTTCCTCCACCTAAAGCCCACACAGAGGCTGATGCCACAGCATGAACAGGGCAATTTTGACATTCATCTGAGGATAAGATAGCTAACTCCTTCTATTACTACACGTTTACAGCGCAGAGTGATCCGGTTCATGTGGGGCTCCTGCACATATGTAACGCCTTCCCCTCCCTTCAACCCTTCTTCCCTCCCCATTTATAAAAGCTGTTTCCTTTTTCTCGTTCGATTCTTTTTTCTTTTTTTTTTTTTTTTGGTGGAACCAAGGATTGAACTCAGACCCTTGCGTTTGCCAGGGAATCACTTATTCCACTGAGCCATCTTCCTGGCCCCTCGATTCTTTTTTCTTTAAATCCCTTTCCCTTCTCCCCTCCTGGCTCCTCCCATTCCTTGCTTCTCTCCCCACTTGAGTGTGGCGTCCCACTCCCTACTAGCTCTTCTCCTTCTACTCCTTGCTTATACTTACACATCTCACACGAGAGGTGCGATGCAACATTGAACTCGTGTGTCTGGTTCGTTTCAGTCAAGATGATGGCCTCAAGTGCATCCATCTACCTGCCAGTGTCTCCAGTGTACCCTCCTCGTGGCAGAGCAACACCCCATCGTGTGCATTGACACTGCCACATTGTCTTTATCCATCCATCTGCTGGTGGGCACGCAAGCCATTTCCACAGCCATTGCAGACTGTGCTGCTATAAGCTTGGGTATCGGGTGTCACTGTAGCACGACAGCTAGGACAGGACTCCCTGGCCAAATGGGGCCTCCAGCTTGGGCTTCTTGAGAACTTTCCATATTTGCTTTTCAACATGTTTGCTGGGCACTGAGTATGCACCGAGGATTTCTGCACTGCACATTGACTCCCCGAGCTCTGGCACTGCCCACTACTGCAGATGGCTGTGGGGAAAGCCGCAAAGAGAGACAGGCATGCAAGCATCTCAGTTTTCCCTTAGGGGTCATTTGTAAACATCTTCCTTATGAAAGCCCAAGTGTCTGATTTAGTTTCCCAGACTAAGCTCTCTGATGGGAGGCTCCTGAGTCCCCCCATGAGGTGTAGGAAATACAACGGGATCTCTATCCACCTGCCTGCAGGCACTGAAACAGGCACTCCTCTGAAACACATATCAGATAGGTTGAAAAAGCCTAGATCTGAAAAAAGATCACTACAAAGAAAGGAGCAAAAAACAAAGAGAAAAAGGAAGAGACTCAAAAAGAGATAAAGAAAAGAAATCCCAGACTGGCAGTTAAAAGTTGAGCAAAAAAAAAAACAAAAACCCAACCTCTGTGACCTCTACCCATGATATTCAAAGATGTCACTATCCATCCAAAGAAGCTAAAAACACTGAACAAGCAAAGAAACTACAGCAAAACCCCACCGTCCACATCAGGAGAAAAAGCGGCCCAAGGAAGCCCTCAGCCCTTGGAGCCGCTGCCCACATCCACATCTGGGCCTCAGGAAAGAGCCCCTGCCTGCCCAGCCCTGGGACTCCAAGTGCCTGGCAGCCATGTCCCTGGGGAACCCGAGCACCTTGCAAGCCCAAGGCCCCATGCCTGCACTCACAGTCACCCTTCCTGGAAGCTCCAGCTTTAAGACCTGACCTTCGCTCCAGGAAGCCTCCACATTTGGGGACAGAGGCTGCTTTTCCTTGAATAGGTTGTCATCATCATTCCCCTGGCCTTGTATGGTGGCCTATGTCATGGGACAAGACCTTGTCTAAAAAAAAATCAAATAAGCAGATAATTATCCCACAGAGAAGCATTACACTGGCGCTCATACCTGCTTTGACGAAAGCATCCTCAAGCACCCCAAAGACTAACCTGGGGCTCTCACAGCTAAATGACCAAGAAGGTCTCTAAACTGTGTCTCCTACCCCAGCACACTGCACAAACACTGCTCTGGGTTATTTAAGGGTAAAAAGGGAGTTGGGGAATTTGGTTTTCAAAAAAATCCCTCAGCAGCTCAGGGTACCTGTCTTTTTTTTTTTTTTTTTTTTTTTTTTTGTCTTTTTTTTTTGAGACAGGGTCTCACTATGCAGTTCAGGATGGCCTTAAGCTCACTTTGTAGCTCAGGCTGGTCTCGAACTCACAACAATCCTCCTGCCTCAGCCTCCCGAGTGCTGGGATTACAGGCATGCGCCACCACGCCCGGCTTTCAGGGTACCTGTCTTGAGGCTGAAGTTAGCGGTGTCTTAGCCCGGGCTGCCCATCACACGTCCCCACCCACTCACCTCTCAACACCACACCTCCTCCTACACCAGCACTTGGGGAGGAGCTCGACAACCAACATGCAGCTTAGAAAACAAACATTCAACTCGCAGCAAATGGATGGGAACAAAAGCAGGCAGAGGAGAACCAAACATAAAACACGGAGCCGCTAGACATTTGGTAAGTCCAAGGAAATGAACCAGTTAGTTCACCAGCTTTTCTAACTCGATCCTTAATGGCTGAGTTTCACCTTCCCTTTTTGAAAGGCATCAGACCAGAAGACCCTCACTATGTCCCAAATGTGTGAGGTGGCCTGGCATAGCAGCAGGAGAGGGATGACCTAGGTGGGTCAGAAACAGGCCATTGAAAAGCGAAGGACCTATCCAGAAGTGTTCAACCAATGGTGATGGAGCTGCTGCTTTCTTCAGAGGGCTCTGGTAAACCTGCAGTAGCCTACACATACTGGACTGCAGGCAGTGGAGGGAGCCCTGCTTCTCAGTGTGTAGGGAGGTGACAGACATGTGGGGGATGCACCCTGCAGTAATGAATGAGAGCTGGAGGCACCTGACATGCAGACGATCCCAACAGAAGGGGTGTGTGTGTGTGTGTGTCTATATACCAGCAGCCACACACATACCCTTCCTTGGTCTTTCCATGGACAGAGCCAAGAGCAGGAGTGCCCCAGTAGCAGTGACCAATCTACCCAGATCTTGGTTTCAAATGCCAATAAATTCTCCATGCAAGGAACCAGGGACCCTTGAGGACGTGGAGGACTCTGAGACCAGGGAAGGGAATACAAAAGGTGGGGCTAGAGCATCTTATAGTGTCAGAAATTTAAAAAGTGTCTAAAAAACAAATAGCATCCACAATGATGCAGTCATATCAAAGGACCAGAAGGGCCAAACAAAAATCTGCCTGTCACCAAAGCTAGAACCAAATTAAATGGTGCTTGCTGAATTACAACCCAGAGCTACAGAACACCTCTGTGCGTCAACGCATAGATGGATGAATAAGTACGCAAATGGGGAGGACACAGGCAGACCTCACACAGAACCCTATAGCATTCAGTGTTCTTTTCTCCCTCAGGAAAGGGCAGCTTTGCTCCTCACTGTGTGCATGGGGGCTGCACACAGTGACTTTCTCCCAAGAAGTATAGGATGGGAAGAGAGATAAGAAATAACTGTGGAGAAAGCAGACCTCAGCCAAGCACACGTCAGGGGCCATGTCAGTAAGGAAAAGCCATGTTGGTGATGAACACAAGGAAATCCCCAGAACAGTCCAGAACAACAGCCCAAAGCAAAGTAAGGCTTGGAAATCACAGCTGAAGGAGCTTGAGGAGACAACAAAAAGGACAGGAGCCTGGGCCAGAAAAAAGGCAGAGATGAGAACTAAGAAAAATGAATGAGTAGGGCTGGCCAGATAGCTCAGTGGACTAAAGTGCTCAGGCAGACTCAGGACCTGGGATTCAATCCCCCCAGTGCTGACCCCGCCCCCGGGGCATGCTGAGATGGTGATTGAGACTGGGCATAGAGCACCTGCAATCCCAGTGCGGGGATTGCAGGCAGACTGGGTGTTGTGTGGCTAAGTGCAGCAGGGCCAAGGTCAAACACTCCTCAGTGAGTACCACCTGCGAAGTGGCTTCCCAGGAGTCCTCTCCTGCCCCAGCAGCTCTCCTCTTGCGAATGCTTCCTCCTTACCTCACCTGGATCTCTCTACGGGGTCCCTGATAGTGCACACAGTGGCTGTCACCTACTGAGACCTAGGCTACACCACCAATGCCAAAGGTGCAGACACCTCTACAGGGCTGATTAGAGCCCCACTGTCAAGGCCCAAGACACGGGGCTGAACACTCGGTTACCCAGGGACAGGCACAGGACCAGGGCCACCACACTCCTGGGCCGTGAGTGCCAGCACCGCTCCTAAGGGCAGGGGGGGCTTTTACACTAAAGCAACCGTTCACTTTACTTCAATGTCCATCTCCTCCATCAGGCTGCGAGAGCCTTGAGAACAGGTTTTGCTTGTCCTTCCTCCAGTGATAATGCAGCCGCTTAGGAATCTGCTAAAGGAAGGACAGCCTTCTTCCTCCCCAAAAGAAACAGATGTTTCAATCTGAGTGACACAGCCCATACCTGATCCTGGAATCAGGATATGGCTGTAGAAACGACAGCATGAGAGTAAGCAGGTGTCTGCTACTAGTATGAAATCAATTGGTAGTATTTGGCAGTGCGGCAATAATGCCAACCAGCCCCCAAGGGCTAAGCACCATGCTAGGCACTGCATTACTCGTGATTATGTGAGCAAGGTATTGCTCACTGACAGCTGGTAGGTGAGGTACACTGAGGCTCAGAGGAGCGAAATCACTGGCAAGGTCATACAGATGCTCCACCTGGCCCAAAGCCACATCAGCCTCTCTGGCCCAATGCCCACCCTCCTCATGACCCCTAAGCTCGGCTCCTGATAGGGGTGACAAGTTGGGGGCCCGGAACCCAACCACCATTGATGACACCGAGTCCCTGCAAGTGCACTCCACCTCCAAGCCATCCACTCATTGCTCACTCAGCCTTCAGAGCCCATCTGGATTGCGGGCAGGGCTGCACCTGCAGAGAACTATAGAGAGCAAAGGGCTGAGGACAGCAGCCGGGAAGCTGGCTGTCTAGCACAGACCATGCGCACACCATGGCTGTAAAGAGGGGACAAATTTCCAGGAACCCTGGTGCATGGGCCTCCGCAGAGCTGCTACTGACGGGTGCCTTCCTGAGCATCTCAGCTGTGAAACAGAAGTAGGAAGCTGTGGGCCTGACAGCAGGAAGCTTTCCCCCAAGCAGAGGCAGAGTGGTCACAAGGACACTGGCTTAGAGCAAGGCAGAGGCTGGTAGAGTAAGGGAAGACCTCCAGGCATGTCACCCCCACAACTCCAACCTGCAAGGAGGGGACAGCCATTTCCAGCCCAACACACGAAGGGCTTGGAAGTCATGATTTGCAACCTCAGGAGAGATGCCAAGCAAAGTGAAAAGGGTCCGGGCCCCTCCACAGCCATCATGGGTTGAATGAGCTCACAAACAAGGAAGCCCCTCTGCAGCTGACACAGAAAGCTTCGAACCTGCATGTCTGTGGGCTTCTTAAATCCACCCTCTAATGCCTGGAGAGGCTCCAAGCAGGGTGATCTCAAGCCTGAGGCCCAGGGAACTCAGCACAGGTCTGGAGCCCGGACCTTGAACCACCACACAGCAGGTTCAGGGAGCCATCGGGCGACTCCTCCTGGGTCTCTGGTTCCCAGGGCAGTTAGTAAGGACGCACTCAGGGAAGTCACAGAGGGGGCCACAGCGCGGGAGGTACGAGGAAGAAACAAGCTGCTCCTGCCATGCACGGGGGAGCCCTGCAAGAACCAGGAGCCAGGGAGAGACTTTAAGGAAGGAGGCATTTGCAACCTAGCATCCTGGAATGGGACAGATAACAAGGGCACGCCTGGGCTGCGCTCCTCACATAGCTCTCAGGGACATGGCTCTCGTGCCACGCTCGGCAGCTGGAGCCTACTCGCAGCTCCTAGGCTCAGTCGCTCCCTCTGCCTCCAAAGCACAGGGCAGAATCTCCTCCTGGACCTCACCTCCACGCTGGCATCTGCACTGCCCCCAGCTATCTGCTTCCTCTTCCCCTTAAAGAGACACTGCGCTACACTGGGCCGACCTGGAGATCTGGCCGCACTCCCAGGCTCAAGCCATCGACTTAATCACACCCTCTTCAGAGCCAGGCAATGCCTTCCTGGGCCCAGGACGAGCCTGTGGATACTTCCTAGGAGCTCAGGGGTCTGAGGTGGACAGAACAGTCACCCCTCAGAAAGGAAAAAAAAGAAAGAAAGCCCAGACACTCCTCATTTAATGACTGAGTTCTGATCCTGTGAGCAGGCTGCTAAGTGCATTGGTTGCTACATGAGGACCCATACATATACACATAGCACAATATGCAGCCAGAGCAATGGTCATCGGGAGCTCCAGCCCAATGACTTTGCTTTTATCTGCACAGCTTGAGTGTTACATGCATGGTGCAGTACAGTGAGGCGTAACAGAGCACACACCACAGCATGGCACTGTAAGCCACAGTCGGCAAGAATAACAGCCACGTACCGGCAGGCGGATGGTACAAAAAGGACCCTGAGGCTCTAAACAAGATGGGCAGATCCCTACCAAAACAGGCAGGTCAAGTCAGGCTGGCCTTGAGTTCACTTTGTAGCCTAGACTCGTCTTAAACTTGCAATGATCCTCCTGCCTCAGCCTCCTGAGTGCTGGGATCACAGGTGTGTGCCACTACATGCCCAGAAATATCTGTATTTCAGTGTTCAGAGAGCAGCAGGGACAGCACGAGAAGACACGGTGCCAGCTTCCTCAGTTCCACCGCTCGGGGCTGCTGCCCTGCCTGTAGGTCCCAGGAGATGTAGTTTGCTTGCTCCCTCAAATGCCCAGGGAAGGTCCTGACTGTGCCTTTGCCCCTGGATGCCAGAAACACAGCTAATGCATCCTATGAGCCTGCAGAGGCCAAACACATCTACAGCCTGGAAGGATGATGTGGCCTATAGAAATGAGGCTTAGTGCAGAGAATCTGGGCTCCTGAACTGTGGGCCCCGCAGCCAGCAATGTGAGCACAGAGGGAACGAGGCACATGTGGGCCAGACTTTGTTCACTCAGACTTCGACTTTTGTTTTCTAAAGGGCTGGTGGATCACAGTTGTTGTCAGATTCACTGAATTGTCTGTCAGAAGCCACTGTGATCTCTGGAGAGGACATGTCCTTCAGTAGGAGGACCAATCACCAGTATAGGCCAGTATCAGAAGTCCCAAGCACACAGCCTCAGAGGAGCAAATCGTGAATCCCCAGTGGAAAGGCCACCAATCCACAGGCCACGGGCCAAGGGAAGCCACAGCCTCTTCCTGAAGAGGCTGAGCAGCAAGGCCTGGCTTAGGAAATGGTGACCAGAAGGCATTGGGTACAGAGGAGGGTGTGGTACAGAGCACAGGACAAACCCATCAGATGCAGATACCAGGAGGCTGTCATGTGAAAAGGAGATTAAACTTGCCCTGGGTGGCACCAAAAGTCAGAAAGGGGACAATGACTAGAGGTATGCTCATTCAATCTCGGGAAAGGAAGGAAAGGCCTCAACTGCTAATACAGTCCACGTCCTAAGAGGGTGGAGCCCCACCCCAGCTAAGAAGAGCAGGTGGGCGCCACACCGCACACAGGTGGGTCTGAGAAGGCACTGGCCAGAGTCAGCCCCAAAGAGCCAGGAACTCGTCGACCACATCACACGCTTAATGGGCAGGAGCGTCCCTCACAGAGAGAGAACATCAACATAATCATACACACAGAACGGCGCGCAGGTGCAAGGACTGTAAGGCACAGTGCTGAAGCGCACAGAAGAAACAGAACCAAAGGAGGACAGCACTGGCTCCCTGCAGATCTTATCCCAGCGCTTGATCTGTACTGAAGCCACTCCTGCCCAGCCCAGGATCTGAAGGTGCTCCTGGCCATCTTCAGCACCCACATCCTCCCCACACAAGTCTCAAGCCTTCCCCTCACACCTACAGAAGTGAACCTGGGAGCCGCCCATGCACGGGGTGCTCCCCAGGGAAACACGCAGCTCAGGGAGTGCTCGTGGTTGAGGATATCTAACCTGCGGGCTTGGGGAGGGCAGAGAGACAGCTGAGAGGCTCCGTCAGGCATTGCAAGCAGCACACAGGAGCTGGGCCAAGGCCAGCAAAACCATCCAGAAAAGAGAAAAGGAATCTAGGGCCTGCAGGGGGTGGGGGACCAGCAGCATGAGGCAGAGACAGTGGCGGCCTTGAACTCTTAGGTTCCGAGATGAAGACTGCCAGGCTTCTGGTATAAGGAGGGAACATGGTGCTGACCGCTGAGCCAGAGGCATCCAGGAAGCTGGAAGCCACAGCCTCTTACAGCAGATGATCTGAAGCCAGACCTGGGGAACGTAAGCTCCCACTTTACAGCACAAGCCTGAGAGCGGGCCTGGGTTGGCACAGCCTCTGCACAAGGGGAAGGCCCTCCTTCGAAACTCTGCAGTAATATGGGGGTGGTTTTTGTCTGCTTTATCTTGCTATTCCAGGCTGGCCTCAAACTCCCAGTGATCCTCCTTCCTCAGCCTCCCAATGGCTGGGATCACGGGTGTGTTCCAGCTAGCAGCACTTCCATTAGTGAGCAAATGCTGCCAGTGTCACCATCCAACAGGATTTAAATTTGGTACACTTTGGTGAAATCCTTCAAAAGTTGTGTGAAAAGAACACCAACATGAGGGCCAGCAAGATAGTTCAGCAGACTAAGCACCTGCTTAGGCAAACTCAGGACCAGGTTCAATCCCCAGCACCACATGCAGTGCTGGCCCCACCCCCAGGCTCACTGAGCCTGCGCCAGAGTTCAGGTGTAGTAGTAGGAGCCTATAATCCCAGCATTGGGGAGGCTGCAAACAGGAGGATTACCACAAATCCAATATTTGTATATTGGGAACCAAACACACACACACACACACACAGAATGCCTTCGTGGCCTCTGTAGTACCGCCATCAGTGTGACTTATTATCCTGTCATTTTAGGCAAACCTGATTTCCCTGCTGGAATCAGGCAAGACATAAACAGGGGAAACCCCACTCTTATTTTTAAAGTATGGGCATGGTGGTGCATACCTGGAGCCCAGCACTTGGGAGGCTGAGGCAGGAGGAGCACCAGGAGTTGCAGGCCAGCCCACCCCACCTGGCAAGAGCTTTTCTCAAAAAATTACAAAACATAAAGAAAGCTTTAAGCAGATTACATTTTTATCTTGTTAGCGAAGTGAAAAGAAATGAAAGCAGCACAGACATACTCGATACAGCGGAGATACAGCGGAGAGCCCCTCGGTGCCGCAGCAAGATCAGGATGGTGCGGGGCATCTGGCAGAGGCAGCTGGCTCCGTCCTACCTGCCGCTTCACTCCACAGCAACCTGTGATTTTGTGGGTCTTAGCAATAAGGTAGCCTCCGGCTCCCATGGGGGGCGGAGGGAGGCCTTTCTCCCCTCAGCTGTATTTGAGCCCCTCCCACACATAAAGCAGGACCCAAGGGCTGCCCAGCAGGCCTGAGGGGACCTCCTGCAGCCCCCTTCTCTGCCACCAGCCTGACCATGGCCTGCAGCGAGGCACAGGGCATGGAGATAGCAGCCTCTCTCATATGGGGGGAAGCAGATGGCCAGCAACAGAAGCAAGCCCCGCTGGGCAACGGCCCGGCTTGCAGAGTGACCCGGTGCTGCTCTGCGCGCCGGGGCAGGGTCAGGTGGAACCTTCCTGACAGCCTCGAGGGTGAAAAGACTGACACAGGGAGCGGAAGAAGCTTAGGAGAGGCTGCCAGGCTCTCTCGAGGCAGGGTCCGCCTGTCCAAGGTTCCCCCTCACCAATTTAGGCAAAGGTAGCCCCAGCCCAGGCCGCTCATTCCCACAGTCCCAAGTGAGTCCCACGGTCAGAGCCCCAGCATCCCCTGTGCTGCCTGGGCCAGCAGCTGAATCCACAGAGAGGGTGCATCCCACCTGTCTGGCCCAGGAAGGGCGCAGCCTGATGGGGGACCCCCACGAAGTGCCTGGGGCACAGCTCCAGCTAGCAGCTGTGTGAGTCTACAGGCCAAATGTGGCTGGGATTGGACCTGTTTCTCTACATTTTTCTCCTAAGAAAAATAATTCCTGAGATAGACTCAGACCACAGAGCCACACCTTGTTTTATTAGCTCCCAGCTGGTTTAAGTCCCAAGAGCCTGGGCCACCAGACAGCCTCTTCGAGCTCCCGGCACACATCTCAGAGATGGGGGTCCCAACTGCCGCCCCATACCCACAGCAGTGCCTCTTCCTGCCAGCTCTGCCCCCAGCCTGCCCAGCTTCTCACCCACCGACACTGCCGATGAGACTCCCGTCCCACTCAGCCCTGTAACCTCTGTGGTCGCTCACATGTGGCCGTGGCACTTGTCCTTTGTTTTTTTGTTTGTTTGTTTTTTGTCTTTTTGAGACAGGGTCTCACTATACAGTTCAGGCTGGCCTTAAACTCACTTTGTAGCTCAGGCTGGTCTCGAACTCACAACAATCCTCCTGTCTCAGCCTCCCAAGTGCTGGGATTTCAGGCCTGCACCACCACGTCAGGCTGGCACTTGTCCTTTAGCTCAGCGCTTATATCCTGGAACCTCCCAGCAGAAGACACAAGTGCCTGGGTGGGTTTAGGGGGTCCCACAATGCCCAGCCATGCAGCTACCAGGCACTGTGCACCACTCGGCACCAGCCTCCAGGAGCTACTCTGCCCCCCACGCTCTCTGAGCCCCTCTGGTTCCCAAACCCTGCACCCCACACATGTGCTAGGTCCTGCAGCCCTGATGGGCACTGACGTCAGCCTCTTGCTGAGCAGCCTCTGCCTCCCAACACATGCGAATCCCCAGTGGGCCCAAGTGAGCACACTCAGGACTCAGTGTGCTGTCACAGGGCCACATTGAAAGCAAAGCCCCTCATAGCAAGGGCCCCGCAAAGGCCTTGGGCAGGTCCTGCACTGACCAAGAGAAGCCGGCTGCTGACAGCCAGGCTGCATGGAGACCACCAGGAGTGCTTGTGTCCCTTGTCCTGGGGTTGGGCTGGGAACCCTAAGTGTTCCCTTCCAGCCAAAGAGCACAGCGGGCTGTGGCCAGCACCGCATTGTTCCTGGCCATTCAGCTGCTGTAACTGACATCGGGACGGACGCATTCCTCCCCTCAGCCTCATCTCCGAAGACCACAAACAGAATGATGTCCTCCATGCTTTCAGACACAAAACAAACTATCAGAAACCCTTCCTCAAACACAAACTTTTCAACTAGTAAGAAAAAGGACTTGGGACTAGGTGTGATTCTAATGAAGTTTCTGGCCAAGAAATCTCGTCTACTTCTGGCTCATTTTGCACAGTGATCTTTTAACATTTGTGGTGTAAGACTAAGAGCAACTCAGAAAACAAAGCAGGGGAAGTATCTCCTTTCTCATCACACTTTTTTTTGGCAGAACTGGGGATTGAACTCATGCCCTTGTGCTTGCCAGGGAAGCACTTATTCCACTGAGCCATCTCCCCAGCTCCCATATTTGTTAAAAGCAAACAAAACAAAAAGACCCAGAGCAGGTGAGGTGGCCCATGCCCATAATTCCAGCACTCGGGAGACTGAGGCATGAGGATCACCACTAGTATGAGGCCAACCTGGCTACAAAGCAAAACCCTACCTCAAAAGAAAAAAAAAAAAAAGGTGCAGCGACTACTATAGGTCAAGAATTGAAGCTCAGGAAGGAAAGGGATGTGCTGCCTCAGGCCACGCAGGAAGCGTGTGCAAGTCACCCCACCCTTCAGACCCCAACTCTAAATTAATTGATGTCAAGTCCTCTCTCTCTGCGATCAGCAGGGCTTTCCCTTTCCTTTTTCCCTGAGCTTCCTCCTGAGTTTCTGCAGACTTGGTCCACAGCCTCGTCACCTGGGAGGGACGCTTGCAAGCTGAAGTGACCAGGGAGAGGTCAAGCCCAAGTCCTTCCAACAGGGCCCAAGAAAGCGTAGGCCAGGGGCTTCCACAAAGCACTGCCTGCCACTAGAAGCAGTTTTTAGGTGAAAATGCACCCTTGGCAAAACCTGCTACTGTAAGGGCCCCAATTTTTCAATAACCACCTTTAAAATGTCATTACCACAGCTTTTCATAGAAGCCTGGGTTTGGAAAATCCTGACACATTCTTGGATTTACTAAGACTTCATTCTTCACTTGAAAATACCTTATGTGCTGCTAAAGCAACCCTCTAGCACCTTCATAAACCCAGAAGAGGTGGTGGGGAGGCAGAATCAGAGGGCAAGGTGCTCTGTTGAGAGGCTTTGGGATCTCCGTGGCCTTTGTGGGTGGGCATCGAGGCTTCCAGCTTGGTGGTTGTTGTTGGACCAAGCTCCCAGGAGAACCTGGAGGGTGAGGCACTCCAGCAGGCTGGATCAGCACCTCAGGGACTACAGAGCAAGGCCTGGGCACTCACAATGGCCGTGGCAGGGGACACAGAGGGCAGTGGTGGCTGTGGTTGTGGCTCCCAGAAAGGGGTCATCAGGCTAGGGCAAGCGGCTGCCCTTTTTCCAGGCCAGGGCAACCCTGGTGCTTCTGTCCTGCACACTACCCCCACCGTCAGCCTCCATGGAGCACCTCCTGCCTGCCTCCGGCCACCCAGATGCTGCTGTTCAAGAACTGCATCTCTCACTAATCATTTCCAGGAAAAGCAAATATTCTAAAGCCCCTGAGGTCTGCTGTAGAATTTGCTTTTCCCCACAGCCGGCTGTGCCCCGGCCTCACCTGTGGGTCCCAGGAACACACACTGGGCAGCTGTCCTGAGCCCTGGCAAGCAGTTAAATGCAATTTGAAGTCGGTGCCCGCAGCTCCTGCTTTTGTGTCTATGTTTTTTCTTTTAGACCTTCAGCTTTCTTCCTTTCAAAGGAATATAGGGTTAAAGGAGAAAGTACTTTTGGTACATTCCTGAGCTTGCAATAACAATTTCATTTTGTTCAGAGCAGAGTTTTGGCCTAAAGGCTTCCGGGAAACCAGCCCAGGCCCGACCCAGCCCAGACAGACCCACCCTGGCTGACAGATCTCAGCTGGAGTTGGGGAGCAGGGAAGGACCAGCTGGGGGCAGGGATGGGGGGACCAGAAAAGTGTCCACCTCTCAGATTTTCACTTGAAATGGATTCAAGCAGAAAGGGGAGGGATCAGGGCAGGAAGGGCTTGAGCCCTCCACTTGTGAGGTAACATGACCTGCCAAACTCCTACCCGTCACCCTAAGGCCCTTCCCTCCTAAAGGCAGTACAGAAGGGGCTGCGAAATCAACCGCCATTTATCCGTTGGGAAACCCCCAAATAACACCACTGGTTGAACCAGTCAGAAAGAGGTGGGAGTGGTCTGGGCAGGTATTTCAGCCCCAGTCTTCAAGGATCCAGACTGGCCTTTGCTATGGGCTCCACTCACTCCAGCCTGGCTTCAGCCTCCACCACTACCTCATGATCCAGGATGGCTGCTGGCATTCAGCCCTCACGTTCATGTCCTTAGCAGTGGACAAGCAGAAGCACAAAGGATACACTGTCCATACAAGCTGCCCCACAGACATTTCTCACAGGCCACACATAACATTTCGCCTTTCCCTGAAGGTTGCTAAGGTCACTGTCCCATAGCTAAGGAAGGGGGACCTGCAAAACACACTACACACCTCAGACATCCAGAGTGTGGCTGCTGTGGAGGGAGGACTCTGGATGGATCATGCTCTGCTCTGCAGTAGAATGCACAGGAAGAGAATCTGAGGATGAGCCACTCTTGGGCTCCACAAAGTGTGAGAGATGGTGGTGGAAAAACAAGAAGACTTTGGGGATAGAAGCCCAAGCAACACTGCTCTTAGGGGGAAAAGAAAACTGCAAAGTTGAAGGTATTGCGAGTAAGAACCCTAAGAAAACCAACTCTCCAGAACCACTCCCCTGTGAACTGAGTTTAGTTCACAAAGCAGTAAAGGTGGAAAGGAAATTTTCTGAACGCTGCATACAACTCCACCCAAATCATGGAAGACTTTCTTAAAAATATACATCTGAAATTCACTTTAGATAATTCTGATTGATGGTTTGGGGTTCAGGCCTAAATTTTAATATTTAAAAAGTCAGCCAGGTGTGGTAGCACACACCTATAATCCTAGAATTCAGGGAAGCTGAGTTAGGAGGACTGAAACAAGTTTGAGGTCAGCCTGAGCTGCATAGTGAGACCCTGCCTCAAAACAAGGGGGGTGGAGTAAAGAGATAGAGACAGAGACAGACAGAGACCGAGACAGAGAGACAAAGACAAATAGACACAGAGACAGAGACAGACAGAATCAGAGACACAGAGATCAGTGATTTAATCCTTTTCAAATGAGCAGACAGTATGACTGGGGCCCCTACACAGTGCCATAAGAGCCAGGCTGCTCTGCCCTTCTCCATCATAATGACCAACACAGATTCAAGACACCCCACAGTGCCCACCAGCCCCAGGCTTTCAGCCAGAACTTCTTACACTTGCATCTGAACAAAGGTTCTTCCAAGAGGAGTCCCCAAGAGAGAAAGGGCCCCCCATCAGGAGGTAGAAGCAAAAAGGCCCTGGGCACAGGTGCAGGACGCCCTCCCCAGGGGTGTACCCCAGTTCCTTATCGTACCCAGCACAATGTAAATGTTACATAAACTGCTGTTGCACTTCTGTAACAAGGAACAAAGAAGAAAAAGCCCATCCGTGCTCAACACCAACGCAATGCTTTCCAACTGTTTTCTAACTAAGGCTGGTAGAATCTGAGATTATAGGATCCTCAGATATGGAGCACGTTCTGCAATAAAACAGAAGTGTGAGCTGCTACAGAAGGAAATGAGGTGTCAATGACATGACACCACAGAAGTACCACAGCAGCTGTGAGAGTTACAAGCAAAGACACTCCCACATCTGCGTAGTGCAAGAACCAGGAGACTCCTGCATTGAGGGCCACCAAGGACTTCTCGAAGAAATACATAAGGCTCATAATTTTTATCTCATGCCTCAGTTTTAGAAATTTGGGGAAATGTAACCATATCAATTTTTCAATTAGAATGCTCAGTGTGAAACCAGACATGGAGACATAGCCCTACAATTCCAGCTAGCTGGCAGCTGAAGCAGGAGTACCCAAGACTGAGGCCAGACTGGGCCACTCAGTGAGACCTAGCTGAGAAGCTAAGGGCGTGTCTTATCACTGAAAGAAAACACCCAACATGCAACTCCCACAGCAAAAGAGGAAAGGTTTACTGTGGCTCCCACTTGAAGAGGCCTCACAAGGGCTCTGAGGCACAGTGGCATGGCCGAGGGCCATGGCAGGGGAGCAGGCCACAGCAGGGCAGCGGGAGGCAGGCAGTGAGCCTCACTTTCTCTTTTTATTCCATCCAGCTGCAAGCCTATTGGTTGGTGCCACCCACAGAGGGTGGACAAGGGGAAAATAAAAATTATGAGCCTTATGTATTTCTTCGAGAAGTCCCTGATCTACACCCAGAACCTGTGAACACATGAGGTTCTGGGGGAAATGTGGCACAAGCCACAAACTGGGGGAAAATAGATATTAAAAACTCAATGTTTATCTTACTATTTTAAAAGAAAAGCTCTGGAAATCAGGAAAATTAAATGAGAACTATGAAGTATCGAACTGCCCAGCCTGCTCTATATTTAAGCTATTGTTTTTCTTTAGGTTGAATAAAGATTTATGAGTTCTGGTTTGTATTTTTAAAAACCTTTGGACTAAATATTCCCACTTTGCAATAGAAACTCCCCCGTACTCAGATCACTCTCACCCTGCCCCAGGTCAGCCACAGTCCTCCACTGGAGTGCAGGTTCTGCTCCTCAGACAGGAGCAGGACCCACCCACTGAAGGCCGAGAAAGCCCAGGCTAGGGTTTCACTGGCAACAGGACCTCTGGTCTTCAGAAGAGGAATCCCCACTTCAGGGAACAAAGTCCTACTTCCCCAAATTGACCAGCTAGGATTTGACCAGACAATGCAGTGTGTCCAAATATAAACTGTGATTGGGGTTCTAAAATTAAATTTGGTATTGAACAACAACAAAAGCTTGGACTGAATGCACTTGGAGGAAACAGGAGTCAGCTGTTTAAAAGAGGAGGCCTTGGGCTTGGGGGGATAGCTCAGCAGACTAAGCACCTGCTTAGGCAAGCACAGGGACCAGGGTTCGATCCCAGGCACCACATACTGTGCCACCCCCATGCCCACCCCCAGTGCGCTGAGCTGGCCACAGAGGCTTGGCGTGGTGGCGCATGCCTGCAATCCCAGCACTGGAGAGACTGAGACAGGAGGATCACTATGAGTCCGAGCTGTGTAGTGAGACCCTGTGCCAAATGAGTGAATAATGAATGACTGAGGAGGCCTGTGCAGCAGGTGAAGTCCTTAACCCACGGGCAGGGTCCCAGTGAGCCTGCAAGGAGGTATGGCACATGGGGACCTGCCATGGTAAGACTCCTTCATAGTCACTGGACGCAGCACTTTGCCAACAGGCTGAGGTCTGAGGCCGCAGAAACAAGGAGCATTGTCCAACCCACTTCACCCTGAGTGAGCTGCACCCACAGCCACAGGTGAAGGGCAGCACGCAGAAGCACAGGGTTACCCCCCTCCCTCCTCCCACAGCAGAGCTCACAGCCTCTCAGAGCCACGCCTGTGACGGCACAGTCCATGTCCTGTACTCCTTACACTTGCTTGTGTCTCACTAACTGGTGCCCAAGTCACCCCTTACACAGCCTCTGGTTCCCAGGAGACAATTGAAATTTTTTGTTTAAAAAGGTAGAAAACCCACATATCCATATGTGGGGGGAAAAAAGAAAACACACCCAAATACTAGCTACTGTATATCTTGAACGTATTCTTTTTTTAAAATGTATATTTCGTACAGGGTCTACAGGGTCTCACTACACAGATCAGACTTGTAGTGCTCCTTCCTCTTCTTCAGCCTCCAAGCACTAGAATTATAGGCAGGCACCACTACACCCAGCTGCATCTATCGATTGTTACAGTTGCAAGTAAGTAAAAATGAAAATAAATAAATAAATAGCAACGCATTCCACCTGACACCCTGCAAATAACCAAAGAGCCATGAAGCATATATTCCTACTAAAAACCAAGGCTCTTGACGTGTATGGGCTCAGGGGTAACAAAAATTAACCTACAATCCAAGATTAAAGCTATGTGGAGAGAAAGTTAAAGAATAAAATTCTCATTGGTTTTCTTCTCCAGTTTCTAATTTCGACAACATGGTCCTATTTTATAATATAAAAATTAGCACCAGGATGGTGGTGCATGCTTGTAATCCCAGCACTTGGCAAGCTAAAGCAGGAGGATAGTTGTGAGTTCAAGACCAGACTGGGCCAAAGTGAGCTCAAGACCAGCCTGAGCTGCATCGAGAGACCCTGTCTCAAAAAGACAAAATATATATAATATGGTTGTAAAATATTCTCCAAAATAATGTGCATTAAAGCACACGCAGGGGTGGCCAGATAGCTCAGTGGATTACATCGCCTTTTTAGGCAGATGCCCTGCCTGGAGTGCAGACGCTGCCCGCAAGTTGCCTGAGCCAGTGATTGAGACTGGGCATGGTGGCACAAGCATGTAATCCCAGCACTTGGGGAGCTGAAATAAGGGGATCACTACAAGCCCAACGTGTGTAGCAAGACACTGTAGTCTCTGTACTAAATGTATAAAAATTTTTTTAAAAGCACATGCATTTTGAAGTCATAGCACAAATTCCTCATACATGGTACAGCAGAAATGCTGAACTTCTAAGAAAAGCTTAGTAGTCACAGCCAGCCATGTATTTTCATATTTTCTTCTTCACCCAAGGAAGATGTGCTCAAATGACTCATTTAAATGGCAGAAATATAAATATCAGGTGAAAAGAAATAACACAGTGGGGAAAAGGGCGCAGACCCCTCTCTGCATTCCTCTGGGGGACGCCAGTCCCTCCCTCCTGCTTGGGCAGAGGACAGCGGGTCCGTGGCCCCCTGAAGTGAGGACTTCCAGCAGATTACCTCTCTCCCTTGGGAAGCCACAGTGACAACCCTTCTTGTGTTCCTAGAAGTCACAAGAATAGGGCCATGGCCAGGCGTGGTGGCACAAACCTGTAGTCCCAGCACCGGGAGGCTGAGGCAGGAGGACCACAGAGAGTTCACGGCCAGCTTGGACTACACAGAAAAATGCTGTCTCAAAAACAAACAAATGAACAAAGAATATGACCACAGCCATGGACAGAGCCCACATCCCACAGGGCGACACCTCCCTGGAAGACTTCCATAGAGAGGTGACACAGGTGCTGCCAGCACAGCACGGGCCCTCAGAGTGCGAGCCAGGGTCTCAGACTGGCATGAACTGGGCACCGCAGGCACACACACACACAAGGACATGGCACCATGAGAAGGACCAAGGGCCACCAACAAATAGGAACAGACGCGAGGACATGTAAGGAAAACACAACAACACAGCAGAGAGGAAGAACCAACTGTTGTTCCAGGCAAACTCACGGAGGACATTCATCAGCTCAGCATGAAAGAAAACAGCCATACTGCACAGATGATGTCATGCCTGCTGAAGATAAGTACAGTACGGCCCAGGCCCAAACCTACGTGTGGTCCACGAGCAATAAGGGCCAGGAAGAGCCCAGGGCGGCAGCAGGAGATTCCCCAGGCTCAGGCTGGGGCATGTGTCACCAGGAGCAAGCTACAGGCTCCTCAGCTCCACCTCCTGCTAGTGTGTGGCCCCGGGAGATTTCCTAACCTTTCCTAACCTCATTAAACTTCAGTTTCTACACCTGAAAAGGAGGATGAAAATGTCACTTGCTCCCTGAGGATGTGAGGTGAATTAAATGAGGCACAGAAGGCGCTGAAGGACGCAGTGTCCAGCACACAGTGGCACGCAGTACACGGTGGCCTGCGTCTGCAGCATCCAGCCGTGCCAGGCACTGCTCTGCCCTCAAGCTCTTAACAACCTCAGGATCCCGCCTGCCCAGTCCTAGCTCTTATCTGAGATGACAGAAGTGCAGTCTGCAACCTGGGCAGCTGTGATGAGAGAGTGACTCACCCGGTGGGCAGCCACCGACTTTTCAGAGACAGGAAGCCACAGGGTCACACAACAGTGCTAGTCTCCGTAAAGAGGAGGAGGATTTCAGCCTTGGAAGGCAGGGGCTGCATTTGTGCAGGAACAGGAAGAATGTTTTATTCTGGCAGAATGATTCATTTGAAACTGAGGAGTCATTTGGGAGCTGAGAACACTCATCTTCCTTCCCTAAGGAAGGAGAGAGACAGCGAAATCTGTTAAAAGTGTTTCACACTGACTGGCTACAGTCACTGTTTTTTACGTATTTCAGATTTACAGCTCAAAGAGATTTTTTTTTTTCTTTTTAAGACAGGGTCTCACTGTGTAGTCCAGGCTGGTCTTTAACTCACTAGGCAGCTGAGGCTGAACTTGCAGTGATCCTCCTGTCTCAGCCTCCCCAGTGATGAGATTTTAGGTGTACACCACAACGCCCAGCACACAACTAGAGAAAAGCTGAAAGCAGATGACTGCTGGGAAAGTAGCTTTTGTCATGAGACAAAAAACTCAAGCAATATTACATCGCTCTAAATACCCATCCAGTGAGCCCCAATTTATAAGATTAACCTCTAGGTTTAGAAAAGCTCATTTCTCATGACTTTTGGCTTCAATCAAGGAAAGCACGGCCTCACTCTGAACACAGCACCACTTTCTCCTGCTCCTGTCATCGTGGGACAGCTACTTAATCTCCCCATACCTCAGTTTCATCAACAAAATGGGATAATAATAATCAGGTTATTATTAGAATAAAATAACTTAACACCCGTTAAGTGCTTAGCACACTGCCTAGCATGTTAGGAAATGTTAGCAGCATTGATTTGATGCCTTCTGGTACACGTGCAGAACTCACCTAAAACTTTACCATCTAGTCACAAAGTTCACAGATA
The DNA here is from genome assembly GCA_004027165.1 of Ctenomys sociabilis. Lineage (NCBI taxonomy): Eukaryota > Metazoa > Chordata > Mammalia > Rodentia > Ctenomyidae > Ctenomys > Ctenomys sociabilis. The sequence continues at coordinate 19,332 of PVKA01001417.1, read as the reverse complement.
CAGCACAGACTCCGAAAGCCAGAGTAGAATGTGTCCCAAGAGTATGTCAGGCGAAGCCAAGTGTGGTGGCGCACACCTGTAACCCCAGCTGAGGCAGGAGGACTGCTAGTCAGAGGCTACCCAGCAAGCCCAAGTCTGGCCTGAGTACGCAGGAAGACCCTGTCTCCAAAAAACAAAGAAGACTACATCAAGTGAGTGTGAATATGTGGTACACACACACACACACACACACACACACACACCCCTAGAGCCCTGTCACCCTGGAAATTTAGATCAGGTCAGCTCTAGAACATGATATACTAATGGCTTCAGGTTCTTTGGACCATCAACTGTGACATATTCCTCCTCTCCCAAGTGCTCCTCAGGACCCCCATTTTTGTTTTAAGCTGTTCACTGAGATCTGTTTTTGGTGTTTCAAACACATGCTGGAGGCTGGGCCTGGTGGTGCATACCTGTAATCCTACACTCAGGAAACTGAGGCAGGAGGATCACTATGAGTTCAAGCCCAACCTGGGCTACATAATGAGTTCAAGCCAGCCTGAGACACGTGGCATGACCCTGTCTCAAAAGCTATAACAACAACAAAATTCCTGGAAAATTCCTCCCACAGGACTGAGCAAGCAAAGTAGACGAGACTCAAAACACAGATTCTTTTCAACATGCGCCAGCAGAGGTCTAGTAAAGTTTTACACTTTCCTCCTATTGTAAGGGCTGAAAGCTTTTCATTTGGTTCCAAAGGAAATGATCTTACCGTAGCTCTGCGCCCTCATCATTGTCTGGATGGGGTGGGTATCCATGGGCCAGTACCTAGGGCCAGTGCTGAAACCCAACAGTATCAACTGAGAAGCAGCTCTGTAGAGATGACATGACTCTTCTGACTTATGAGAGTCTGACCAAGACAAAAAACCCTGGGGCGAGGGAACTATGCAGAATATCTGCACACAACAGCTGTGCCTGCCCTCAACAATCAAAGAGGTCAGCTGTGGAATACCATACACCAATGGTTTCAGGTTCTTTGGACCAAAAACCGTGATCCTCTCCCAAGTGTGCCTCAGGACCCATTTTAGTTTTAAGCTATACACTGAGATCTGTACAAACTTTTGCTTTTCTGTTCAGAAGAGAAGCACCTTGAAAATCCTGACCTGCACCTCTTTCCTCAACAGGCACACGCACAGTTTTCTAACACCAGAATCCCCATCTCACAACTGGCATCGGTAGGTTTTTCCCATTATCAAAGTGACATAACTGAGACAGCAATTTTCTGATTTATTAGTTCTGGGTATCAGAAAATTTGCCTTTAAAAAAATGACTGCAGAAACTCTACTCAGTGAAAATGAGGCTATCTAGAAACCCCTCTGTGGAAGCAGCCGCCACCTTACGTTACCACATGTGGCGGAACCTCCTGCCAGCACCCTGCCTTTCCTTATGAAACCCATATTCAGCTGGAGAGCAATGGGTATCAATATGAGGTGGTGACAGACAGAGTGCGTCACACTCGATTGATGCACAGCAGTGAGCTGGACTCTGGGAGCTCGTGGAGAAGCAGGAGGAGACAGCTCTGTTCGATTGCAAGGCTTGCTGACTCGAGCTGTGTGGCCCGGTTATTCACTCCACAAAGTTGCTTCCTGGCTGACAAACATTCGTTTGTTGTAGAATACACTGGCTTCTTTAATTTTACTTTTTAAAACATACAAGGTCCACAGTGACTCACTACACAGATCGGACTCGCAGTCCTCCTTCTGTTTTCAACCTCCCAAGTGCTGGGATTTCGGGCACACGCCACCACGCCCACTCTCAATTGCCCTCTCGGGGCACCCCAGGGGCGGGAGTGGCAGGGCGCTCTGGGGATCAAACCTGGTCCCTGCATCTGTCTAAGCAGGCACTTAGTCCGCTGAGCTATCCGGCCACCCTCCTGGCTTTTTCCAATGACCTTCTTCACGGCTACACATTTCTTTTCCACTGCCTGCCTTCACGCAGACCACACACAGCTACCGACTCGGCTCCTCTCAGCCAGGCTCTGCTAATGCCCTTGTCAGGACCTTGGGCTCCAGCACTTAAGGCAGCCCCTCCTTTGCCCACGCCCTGCTGCCTGGCATAGCCTTGGGCCACACACGAGTGACTAGAAGTATGCGCCCTGCTCCCCATTTCTACCCATGTCTGAGTCACCTGCCTTTGGGGGCCCTGCTGGTGAGGTGGGGCCACAGACCCCGGAATCTCAGCCCTGAATGCTTTACCCTTCCCTCCCTGGCCCTTTCTGCTGAGGGGTGCAGACAGTGCCCCTCAGGTGGGTGGCACTGAGCTCCTCGCAACTGCTGTCACATCTCTGCGTGGCTGCAGGGAGGGAACCGAGTCAGGAATGTCCTCCACCAGTGGCAGCCCCGTCTGTATCCAGTCTGGTCAAGACGAGCCTCCTGTTGGAGTCTAAAGCAAAGGATATTATTAAAGTCACAGGTTAAGGATCCCTCCCTCCACAGGGCCTCATTTAGAAGCCTGCAGTGACATTAAATGTAAACACTTCCCGAGAATGCTTTAAAACACAGGGAGGTTTTTATTAACCAGCCTAATTGAGGGCCACTTCTCACAGTGGAAAGCTTTTAAACTTAGGGATGAAAGGGGCCTGGTGGGTGTTTTCCGGGCACTTGTTTTTCTAAAACCTGTCATAGGGAAACGTAGAACAGCTCAGGGGCCTGGGTACTTGCTCCTGGGCTATTTCCCAGCAAAAATGGAATGTGGGGAGAACAGGGCCCCAGGAACCTTCAGGAAAGCTTCCTCCTGATACTCACTTCCAGGGTCACTAGACAGGAAATGGAAAAGATGGACACAAAAGGACCGAAATAAATGAAGAATGATGGTTTAGGGCTTGAAAACAGGACACAACTTGGGAGAACAGGATTAAAGCACCTGCAAGCAGGCGCAGGACTTGGAGGTTCAATCTCCAGGCCTGCCATGCCAGCCCCCTGCATCCCACCCCCAACCCCGGGGCATGTTGAGACTGGGTGTGGTGGCGACCGAGCCGTAATCCCAGCTCTTGGGAGACTGAAGACAGGTGGGTCACTACCAATCTGATCTAGTAGTGAGACCCTGAACACCTTGTAAACCCTTCCCTAAAATACAAAAAAAAAAAACTTGGGAAAATAGCAAGAGACCAAGGGGGAAAAGCGCTGAGGGCGAGGATGGAGCAGCACACCCACAGTGGAAACACTGCTTGGCAGGGCTGCAGGGCTGCAGGCCACTTGGGCCTGAAACACACACAGGATGCAGCCGGCTCCGTGAGGCAGGAGCAGGGGGGAGCTGCTCTGCGGCGCCAGGGCTTCCATTTGGGGCAGGAAGACATTCAGGAGGTGGAGGGTGTGTTGAGTGCCACCAAACTGCACACTTCTGTAGGTTAGAGGAACACTTCACACTGTGTGGGGTTCACTACCAGAAGAGCGAGAGGAATGCACAGAGCACCGGGCCTCAGATGAGTGACAGCACGGATGCTGCAAACCAAAGGCAGGAGACGGAGTTTACTGATAGCCTTGTGTGCAGAGCGAGGTGCCTGTGCTGCTGCAGCCTTCCCAAGGACAAGCAGCTTGTCTTCAGGCAGCAGTTGCTCCCTCTGTCACCCTCATTTTCAGGTGGAAGAAACCGAGGCACAAGAGGTCACATAGCTCCTGTGGCCTCTGGGGACTTTTAGCCATGCTCTCCACGTGCTCTTGGACTACTGAGCCACGGCCATTCTAGAATGGCCTTAGCTGAGTGGTCACCTGGGAACTGGGGCCTCAGGAAAAAGCCCCTCCAAAGCCACTCCTCAGGCTGGGAGCCAGGCGCAGCCCAAGGTCCAAGGCGTGCTTTAGTCCACAGGGCATGGCAGGAGGGGAACAGGGGTCTGCTCTTTCACAGAGGAAAAGTTTTCAGGGTCTGGAGGGCCCCAGCCACAGCTACCTTGGGTCTTCTGCAAGGGTTGGGAACAGCCACCTAGGAATTTAGGGTCACTACACATAGCCACATAGCCCTGGGGATCCGATGAAGCAGAAGCCACAGCTGCTTGGCAGACGCAGAGACTGAAGTGAGAAAGGAAACTGCCCAAAGTCACAGTGCAGTGGCAAAACCAGGCCTTCAAGTTCAAGCAGGTGAGACCCTAAAGCTCCTCCTCTAAGGGGTCAAACCAGAAGGAAATAATAGGCCTTCAGTATGCGTGGGTCCAAATTCTCAGACGAAACTAAATGTGGATCAAAAGCTAAGTTTTGTTTTGCTTTGCTTCACTCTGCTTTGAGGCAGGGTCTCACTGTGTCATTCAGCCTAGACTTGAACTTATTATGGAGCTCAGGCTAGGCCTGAATGCACTGCAATCCTCCTGCCTCGGCCTCCTGAGTAGCTAGGATTACAGGCATGTGCTACCACACCTGGCTTAAAAGAATTTTTTGAATTAATCTATACTGAACATGTTCAGAGCACAGACTTGTTTCTTATCATTGAGGAATCACAGATTTGGTGTCCACAGATTTGGTGAGTCACCCCAATGGATACTGAGGCCCACAGATGCCAGAAAGTACCTTCTGCTGGTTCTAGTGTGAAAACCCAAAGCTGCCCCGTGCCTGGGAGTGCAGCTGGTGGACTAGAGCCTCAGCAGCAGTTGGTGCTCAGATCCAAAGCAGCAGGCTCGACGGCAGCACAGCCAGGAACAATGCCTGGAAGTCTGAGGGTCTCCTGGACTCACAAAATAATCGACTGGCTGGGTGTGGCAGTGCCTTGGAATAATCCATGCTGTAAGCAAACCAAGTAAAAGACCACTGTTGGCCAAGAGACCTGGGAACACTTTGAAAACAGCACACTTTCATCAGAACTCTCAGCATTTCTTTGGGAAACGCTCCCCTCCCCACACCCTCACCCTTCTTGGAATTGTCATCTGCTTTCTGTTAAGGGGCAACTGCTGTGCTGGTGCAGGAAAGGGATAGATGAAAACACAAAGGTCATTTCCAGGGCTGGCTGTCTTCCGCGCTTCCTCCCACACCGATTTATTGGGCACACAGAGCAGGCACACAGAGCAGGCGCAAGGGTCAGGAAAGCAACCTTGCCCTGTGTGGGTTGCTTGGGGTCCATGGGCCCCTCTGGCCCCACCCCTTCCCCTATCCCCACCCCATCCCTGCAGCATGCACAGCTTTGGCTGTGTCTCATGTTGTGAGGAAGGCCACCTTGGAAATGAGGAACAGAGTTGTGGGACTCTCCAGGTTGGGGTCCTCTGCAGCGCAGCTCAGCGCTGAGGATCAGGGCTTGAACTCTGCAAACCACAACTGGAGGCTATAGGATTTCAGCCTGGCTTGTTTCCCTCACCTGTCAAATGGGCTTATGCTGACAGCTACAGTGAGGCTCAGCTGGGGCTGGAGTAGCTGCTCCAGGAGTGTTTGCCACAGGCACTGACCCTGGGCTGCTCTACAAGGGTGCCTTATACCTCCCCTTTCCCTCCCCCTGTCCAGGAAATGAAGCTCAGGGAGAGGTGGTCCTTCCTGGGCTGGCCTAGCCTAGAGAATCAGCCCTCAGCTTCTTCTGGCCCAGGACAGGGTGTCAACGGGGGCTGGGCCGGCCTTATCTTAGGCTAAACTGACAAGAAGAAATCTCAAGCCTTCTAAGTAGCCCCTCTGCAACTGGCCCTCTCCTCTCAGCCCCTACTCACAGCACTCTGGCTGTCAGCCCCACTCCCAGCAACCTTTCTGGGTTGGGAATTAATTAGGGAAATGAGCAAGTCCAGCCTGCTGCTGCTCAGGGGCCACCGTGTGATTCTCAGGGAATCACTAGCTTTATAAATTTGTAAGCTATGCATGTACCTCCTCACAACTCAGAACTCAGTCAGGTCCCAAGGGTCCAGTCACCCAGAGCCGGAGGCAAGGGAATCCTCATACCCACAGCTCAGTACCTGAGTCCCAGGCTGCCTGCAATTGGGGAGAACAATGCATATGCTTGGAACCAGCGCTGCAAGGAGGAGCCTGTGGATAGGAAACCCTCCCTCGAGAACCATACACATGCAAGGAAAAGGGCTGCATACCCAAGTAGAAAATCAAACATTCCTGCCTTGGTCTTCCTGCAGAGCTAAATAACAGTGCCTGAGTATTACAAATCAAGGGGCCTTCCAGGCTGCAAACCCACACAGCAATGCCCTGAACTGCTGCATACTGTCCCTAAGGCAAGACTGGGCAGGGGGAGTAACCCCCAGCCTGCAAACACAGAGGCTGCCAGCCCAGCACTGGCGCTTTTCCCGGACACTCTGACTCCGCAGTGACCCTCACTGTGTCCTGCCCCTGTGCCCCAGAGCTGACCCCACGGGGCTGAAGTCCTATGAGCTCTCACAGCAGCACACACTCCTCACCAACCTGCTCCAAACACACCTTCGCTAAGAGGGCACGGTGTGGCCTGACACCCTGGCACCTGCGACTTTAAGATCTGGCGTTAACTGCTATGCGGCAAAGTTTTGGATTTGTCACCAGCACCACATGCCCAAGAACTGGACACACAGAGCTTCATGTACTCCAGAAAGCCCAGCACTGAATTTGGTTTTTGTTTTTGAGTCAGGGCTTCACCACACAGCTCAGCCTGAACCCACTACGTAGCCCATGCTCCCCTCAAATTCCTGGCAATCTTCCTGCCTCAGCCTCCCAAGGGCAGTTATTACAGGTGTATGCCACCATGCCCAGCCTGGACTTCGCTTTTAATTTCCCCAACAACCAGTTATCTCCAGAACCACGAGGTTTGCAGAACATGAAGAAATGTGGAGATGATGACTAATTTGGGAATTGGGGACCTCACAGCCTTGCTAAGAAACCAACCCTGCCCTCTCTTTTAAAACACAGAAAAAATGTAGGACTTCATAAAATTTCTTTTTGGACCACAAGGCTGCAATAGTCTTCAGTGTCCACTAATTCTAGTAGAATAAAACAATAAATCAATCCAGACCTAAGAAATTGTGATGTATAAAGAATAAGGCACTGAAAGCACAATTTCTTTTTATTTTTTGAGTGTGTTTGCTTATGACAGGATTTCACTATTGTCCACCCTGGCCTGAAACTCACCATGATCCGCCTGCCTCGGCCTCTCCAGTGCTGGCACTACAGGGATGTGCTACCACACCCAGCTACAAACAATTTCTTCATCAGCTCTGCCCAAGCACGTAGAACACTTAGCTTCAAAGTCAGTCAGTCTCAGGCACTCTCCAATCTCAGCTCTGCCACCTCCAAGCATGGGGAGCTTCTCAGAATCACACCTCTTTGGGACTCAGTTTCCCAGACTGTAAAAGGAAGCTACTGTCACCTGCCCCTCAGGGATTAAGGGCTCAGTCCAAAAAAGTGCTGAGTCCATACTTTCAACCTAATATTTGGAAGGCAGCCAACAAACACCAGGGCTTCGTATAAGTGGGGATGGGGCACCACCAAGGATGGCCACTTGGAAATACTCTCCCAAGGGAAGTCCAGCCTTCACTGTGCCACAGAGACCCAAACTGACACGGCAGCAGTGTGGCGGGTATAAATGTCTGCCCATGAGCTGGAGTCCCAGACAAAATCAAACCACTCTGCAGAGGCAGCCAAGCAAACTGAGCTCACGGAGTTAGCTGCTGCTGTAGACATGGTCCAGCCACATGCCCTGCCAGCCCCCAGCCCAGAGAGACCCACCACGAAACTGGGTCTCCTCCACCAAACTGTCCCTGTGGAGCCCCACCTCCCACAGACCCCCTCTCTATCCTCAAGCTAGAAAACTTCTCACCATCAGTTGAGATAGCTCTAATTCAAACCTACAGTGCTTCAGATACCTGCTAGCCATTGAACTGAAAAGGCGTCTCCCCCTCCAAGGCTAGTGGTGCCCACAGTACCCAGAAAGCCTGTCTGTCCATCCTGAGTTCCCCACTTTCAACAAGCCATGGTTCACAAGCCGCACCTCCGCAGGATCTTCCAGGAGGGAGCCTGTTCTAAGCAGGAACTCGGAAGACAGTGTGCTCAGAGTATAGAAAGAAATGAAGCAGTAGAAATCCTGTTGAGAACTTAAGAAGCACTCTTTCCCAGGAACGCTGGCATGAGACGGGAGCAGGGACTGCACGGGAAAGACGGCAAAAGGCTCCTGTATCCATCATGTTCTGTGGCGGGACACAGCTGCTTGCACCCACAGCCTACAGGAAGAGAAGCTGAATCTGCTCATGGATCCTGAGGCTTCAGTGCGCAGCCGGCTGCTCCCAGGCTGAATGACCACGGCAGAAGGGCCTGGTGAAGTGGGGCTGCTTAGCTCATGGCGGTCAGGAAACAGCGCAGGGGACTGCACAGGAGTGCAAGGCCAGAGACCAACTCCGGGCCCAAGACTGTGCCACCATGGCCACCCAGACGCACCTGGAAGTGAGCTCCGCCCACCTCCTGGTGGCTCTCGACCAGACCCAAACGGGGCCAGCCACGAGGCCGACACGGCTCCCAGGCGAAGCCGCTCAGTGTGGCATGGCCCCATCATAGCTTACTTGCATTCTTTTTTGTTTTCAGGGCTTTCACATCATAACTCATTTCACAATAATGGCAGTATCGTGTGCCAGAACAAAGCAAGTGCTTTGTCATTCGGGAAAATTGCCCAACTCCCATTCCCCTTGAACTTTGTTTTTCTCTGATACCAACCCCTCAGCCATTCCTCTGCCCTTTAACACCAGAGCAGGCAAAGAAAGAAAAGGTGCAGACTAGCTGGGCTTTGGAAAAGGTCAGTGACATCTCTGAGATAAATGGGATTCAGGGAAAGAGCTAACCATTAACCATTCCTCACCCTATCAGTGCCAGCTAATTAACTGGAAGCCCCCCTCCCAAGAAAAGGAAGCCAGTACTAGGGCAATCTAAGCTGGATATAAATCCTTCACAGAAGCCAATGGCCTCTTCTGGGTACTGGTACTGCACACCCATCCCCAAATTGCCACACTCACAGCAGGGCCATCCATGCATGACCATCCCATCCGCTCAAAGGCATAGATACACACACCGTTGCTGGCTCCAGCTGGCAGGAATGTATTAGGAAGCCCCTGACCTGCTCTCTCTTCCTATTTCTCTACTTATTTTCTTCTAATCACATTTTTGTTTTGTTTTGTTTTGTTTAACACAGGGTCTCACAATGTAGTTCAGGCTGGTCTTGAACTCTTGGCAATCATCCTGCCTCAGCCTCCCAAATGCTGAGATCATGGAGCATGCCATCACACTTCCTGATCACAGTTTACAATATTACCACTGCTGCCCCCAAGTCAGAAATGCCTCCCTGAATCTGTGTAGGTCCACATTCAGGTGCGCTTTGGTCCGTACTCAGACACACAGGTGAGCTTGTCAGATACCGAGGGTGCACTGCATCCACAAATAAGTGTTTTCCCCAAAACTTGAGGCAAGAGTCACAATTTCACAAACCTTTCAGTAACATACTTCACTTTGTCAGCTGGTCCATAAAACAAAACCAAACAAAATACCAACAAAAAATCAACAAGAAAATACCTTCCAGCCAGGGAGATACCTCAGGAGAATAAGCACTTCCCTGGCAAGCACAAGGGCCTGAGTTCAATCCCTGGTTCTACAGAAAAGAAAAAGATAATATCTTCCATATGGCCTTTTCCCCAAAGGGTAAGGGTTCAGATCGGAAGCCACCCAGGGGCCACTCAGGCCCATGGCCCTGTCCTCAGGCCAGCTCCAGACAATTAGGCAGATCCCTGCATAGTCACACTGTTGGCTGTTCAGTACACAAGAGGCTCTGGTAGTGGAAGGAGAGGGAGAAGAGAAACACCAACAGGCTTAGCCAAGTAATGTTAAAAATAGGACCAGGGAGATAGCTCAGTGGCATAAACGCCTGTCTGGCAAGCACAAGGTCCTGAGTTCCATCCGGGTGTGCCCTCCCCCATAAAAAAGTGTTAGGAGCTAGAAATGAATACAAACTACCCTCTATGTGGAGGGCACTGCTGAAAAAATGTATTTCCACCGCTAAGGAAATGCAGGGATCAGGCCAGCACCTCAGGGAAAAGAAAAAACTGCTCTGTGGCCAGGCAGCAGCGCACAGGCTGGAACCCAGCAGGACCGTCGCCCTGGTGGACAGCAGAGAGTTCACTAAGCTCCCAAAGACTATGGTGTTAATAACAAGGTTAAAAACACTCTTAGTAAGGCAGATGACTGAACTCCGCACAAACACTGCGCTCCTCGTCCCCTTTTTTGTAAGCTCTCTTGGCGGTGCCCATCAGGCCTCAGGTGCGCTCAGCTGCTTACAGTGCTAAGGAATTTCACGACTCAGGCGTTGTTCTACCAAGCACGGCGCGCTGTTACACCTGCGGGGCTCGATCACACCGCGAGAACACTGTGACTCACACATACACACATCAGCACGACACGGGCCATCGAACCTTCTTCAGGCTCTCATTAGCCGTGCTGGTGGAAGGAGAACTCCCCACATTTGTGCTATGACCCTTGAGGGGTCCCCCCACACACACACCTCAGTCCTGTTTCGCTCCTTTCAAGCTGAGGGCCTTTCCAAACACAAATCCAGTTACCTGGTTCTCGTTCACGGGCTCTCCCGATTAAAACCTTGACCCTGGAAAGACCGCCTCGTTCTCAGGTCTGTGGACACTGCCAGGGTAGTATTTACTGTACACAAAGGAGGTTTTAGAAGGGCACCGTCTGCGCCCAAGGCTGGCGAGGCAGACAGACCGGCTCTGCGGGCGAGCGCGGGCACCCGGCCGCCTCCGGGTCGGGACCGAGGGGCTGCGTCTGCGGCTGGCTCCGGAGCGCGGCCAAGCCTGTTGTGCGCCCGGCTGGCAGCGCAACTTCGTGCGTCGGCGCGGGGTGCACGCGGGGTGCGAAGTTTTAAAATCCCGCGTGGCCGACAGCGTGGCAGCCGCGCCAAGGCGTGAGCCAGATGGCGGGGCGACTTGGAAAAGTCTCCGGACGCTGGCCCAACCGCACCGGTGAGGATCAGGCGGGGGTGTGGGGCTGTGCGGACGCGTGGGGAGCCGGGCCCGCGCCCCGCCTAGGAGCCCCCCGCGCCCACCGAGTCCAAGCCCACCCGCGCCCGCCCGCCCGCACTCACCGCTTGCCGCGTCCTCCCCCGCCCTGGCCGGACCCGCGCCTCCAGCCGACCCGAGCCAGGTGCCCGCCCCGGGGAGGAGCAGACACCCGCGGCGCCGCCCCTCGGCCGCCCGCCCGGCCCCACGCTGACTCGGCCAAGGTCGCGGGCGGAGGTTCGGGCCCTGGGATCGAACCGACCCGTTCAGAACCGACCTCATCACCAGCCTCAGTTTGCCCTGAAACGAGGAGCGGGGCGCCCGCTAAGAGTCCCCAAGACACGAGGGGTGGAGCTCCTCCTGCCGCCAGAAGCATCGGGGTCCCCTCGGAGCCCCCACAGGGCCGACGGCATGGGCGGGGGCGACGGACACCAGAGAGAGGCTCGAGCGAGCCCACCCGGGACAGTGGGACACGCGGGGGCGAGGCTGAGGGCACAGGCCGGGCAGGGCAGGAGCCAGGGGAAAGGTGTTGCGAGGGTCTGGGCGCTGCTGACCCCACCGGGGGGCCGCGGGTGGACAACAAGGTGGTGGGCGGGACCACTCCCGGGCGAGGAGACCCGAGGGGCGCGCTGGGCGCCCGGGAGCTGCCGCAGTGGTCTGTGGGTGGCCAGAGCCAGCCCGAGCTGACTGTCTGGAGGCCCCTGCCGGGGTCTGCTGAAAGTGTAAACTTAGCAAACTGGGAAAAGCACGCACTCAGCATTTGATCCCCCAGCTCTCCAGACAGACACGTTATGGATAACGCGCACCCACTCCCCGGATGACTCTGCGGTGCGTGAATTACAAACAATTGCTAATAAGGAAAATTTAAAACATGAATACAGGGAGTAGCAAGAGACGGGTGGAGGAGGCCTGTTTATCAAGGCAATCGCTTCTGGTGCGGCTGTTGGCTTATCTCGGCCTAAAGCATTTCCAGGCACAGCTTGGAGCTGTAAGAAGCATTCGTTTTCATTCCGATGTAAATCCTGTTGACTGCAGCCATTGAACCTGAAAGATAGTTTCAGTCAAAGGCAGCGATCTGCAAAAGAGGGATTTTCGGGAAGAAGAAAAGTCACCTCTCTAGATTTTGAGTATGGGAAACGCAGTCCGAAAGTACTTGGTATGAGCGGCTCAGGAGCAGACGCAGGTGCGGGGTCTGCGCGTCTTGAGACCCTGGCCGGCCCGGCGCACCTCGGAGACCGAGTTTGGAGAGTGGAGGGTGGGTGCCAGCCCTGCGCTCCACGCTGGGCACAAAATACCAAATAGTCCGCGTGGTTGAGTGAGGAGTCGTGCGCTGGGCTCCGGGGGCTGCGGTGAGGGGCAGTGAGCAGGGGTGTTCGGGTTCGAACTGTGAGAAATGAAGCTGGCGCTGTGTTCCCGAGGTGACCCTAGAAGCAGGAGTGAGGAGCCAGAAGACAGAAGCAAAGGCTGTGACAACTTGCAGCCGGAGCTCCAGGCCCTGCCCTGGCTGCACAGGCAGGCGACGGTGCTCCCGCCGGTCCTCCCACCCGAGCCCGTGCAGAGGAGTGGCTCCCACTACACACTGCTGGCCCTCAGTCGCCGCGGCCTTCCCACGCTTCGAGTGGACTCTGCCCTCTCCAACAGCTCTGGTGCAGGTGTGAGCTTGGGAGCCTGCTCCAGAGCAGGCTGAAATCCACACCGGCGATGGCCCTGGTGGTGCCCACGGGAGGACCCCGGAACACCCTGGATGACTTCATATTCAACGGACGGTGTTTTTTTTTTTTTTTTTTTTTTTTTTTTTTTTTTTTTTTAACCAGGAATTGCACTCAAGATGTGCTTGCCAGGCAAGCATTTGTGCCCCTGAGCTATATCCAGGGCCCTCAGCTTACAACCCCTGGATGTGTTCTATGGCACTTCTACTGGGGTAGAAGTTAGGGAGTTCTCGGCAGGTAGGCACTTTGCTGGCAGGTAGGCGCTTTGCCGTGAAGGACGATCCTCGCCCCACCAGGCAGTGCTTAGTGGGATGGGGCAGTTGAGGTACAGAAAAGTCACATGGTTTCCCTAATTTCACATCACCAATAAATACATGGAGAAGAACCTGAGCCTTGCAGAAGAATTCAGGACCTTCTCATTTTAAAGCAAAAATAGCTTTCTGCCCTCTAGCTACAGGAGACAGGAGTTCCTCCACAGGGTGTGTGGGCCTGCTCCTCTCTTTCCCCCACCCTCCACCACCTCTGAGCCCAGCGCCCCTACACCCACTGTGGGCTTGACACCTCCGCCCCGTGCCACTGGCTCCCTTCTGTGAAAGTCATTTTTAAAAAGAGGCTTAAAAGGATTTATTAGCCAGAATTTTAAAAGTACACACTCAAAGAAACAGTGTGCACTTCGCAGGGTGAGCTGGAAATATTTATGTGTGTTTGGCAGGGGAAAGCTGTGGAATTTGTGAATCTACAGGAAATCATGTCTTGGAAAAAGAGTGGCGGACACACCAAGAGATGATGGCCTGTTCTAAGGAAAAAGGCAGGGCCGGTCTTTCTCTTTTTAGAAGCGGTGGTCTAAGATGTGCATAAAAACGTTCTTTGGATTCTCAGTCTCTTCCTTTGTCTTAAGATCTGGCATCTGCTCTTCAACTTGTCAACTAAGCTAATTTAGGGGTATATAGTACCTCTCAGGTTTCTAGAACACTAGGCTTAGGAGAAAAGAGGTGCGACCAATCCTGGTGAGGGTAGATGCCTTACCTCAGAAACTTCGCACCCTGCGGTCCAAGTCTCCTTCCAAGTACAATGTATAAATTAAGGTTTTCCTTGTCTCCCTCTTACCTTCTATAGTTCTTTTCCTTCTCTCTTCCACTGAGTCTTGGACTCCTTATCCTCAAAGGAAGCAGAAGGACTGAGATTCGCCTTCCTATGACCGCTTCAGGCTGAGGAGGGGCATGGGCCCTGCCAGCCCAGGGGCCAAAGTGCCCCATCCCTGAGCTAAAGGAGACAAAGGAAGATGGATTTTGTTGCTTGATGAACCATGGTCCTTCAGTAAATGAAGCTGTAGACCCGGTGCCTCTTTACTGCCTCCTACTGGAGAAGTTACAACCAAAGGAAATGTCACTGGACAGGTCCCTTTGGAGGGGCCCCAAAGCAGAGAGGGGAAGCCTAGACTCACCCCACCCTCATAGCAGAGTGCAGAGCCCCTGACTTTCCTCAGAAGAGGAGTTTTCAGGGCATGTAGTGAAAAGTATAAAGGGATTCATTCGGAAATTTCTTTTTTTTTTTTTTTGTTTTTTTGTTTTTTTGTTTTGTTTTTTGTCTTTTTGAGGCAGGGTCTCACTATGCAGCTCAGGCTGGCCTTAAGCTCACTTTGTAGCTCAGGCTGGTCTCGAACTCACAACAATCCTCCTGCCTCAGCCATACACAAAAACATAGAGTGCAAGCCCTTGAGGAGAGAGAGGCCCTTCATGAAATTCAAAGGTGGGTAAGTTCTTATCCCACCCTGCTTCCATGAAGACCTCAGAGTTTGTAGCAGTCAGGTGAAAAAGATTCAAGATACAGAAGCAGTGGTGGCAGCAGTGTTCATCTGGCAGCTTGGGTGGGAAGCTCAGCCTGCCAGAGGGGAGCTGGGTGAGATGTGAGGCCCATTCCGGGAAAGCCAGGCAGAGGCCCCATGCTGGGGAGAGGCCAGGGTCAGCTCTGGGCCAGTGCTCCTTTGCCTGAGTCCTCCTATCAACTCCACCTCCAATGTCTGGGAACCAGGGTCAGGAGGTCTGAATGAAACACCTGCTGGCTCGGGGTGTCTGAGGCCCCACAGGCCTTGGAAGCTTCTTCGGCCATGCAGCAGCACTTCTAGGTGTCACTGCCGCAGGCAGGTGGGACAAGGAGGGAGTGCTGCTGCGTCACTGGCCAACAGAAGTACAGATGCCCATGCTATAGCAAGAACAGAGCAGTGCCTATCAGTGACATTGAAAGGGGTACCTTCGCACCTGCCCCGTTATTATGGGGTGAGGGTGTGCTGTTCATAGTCCCTGGGCTTTTTGCACTTTGGGTTCTTTCTTCCATAAAACCTTTGTGTCTTCTTCATATATTGGCACAAAGAAAATATGTCCCCATTCTGTGTATTCTCTTCCATCTAAAAGTGTGCCCCAGGCCGGGCAGATAGCTCAGCAGACTAAAGAACCTGCTTAGGCAGAGTGCAGTGGCCAGGGTTCAATTCCCAGCACACCATGCCAGCCTGGGGCACACTGAGACTTCAGATGAGACTGGGTGTGGTGGCACATGCCTGTAATCCTAGCTCTTGTGAAGCTGAAAACAGGAGAATCACTACAAGTCTGAGTTATTTGTGTAGTGAGACCCTGTAGACCCCGTACTAAATATATAAAAAATAAATTAAAATAAAATAAAAGTGTGCCCCATCCCATAACTTCAGAACAAGCAAATTACCCTGGGCCCAAGCACTGCATCTGCTCTGCCTGTTGGTTCTGTGGTGTCTGCCCTGCACCAAATTCCTGGGCAGCTTTAAAATAGCTTTCTGGGGGCCTTCCTAGGCAGATTAAAAACAAATCTCTAGAGTGAGGCCAGGTATTCCATTTTACTTCTTTTTTAAGTCCTCTTAGTGATTCTATTATGTCCCTGGCTTTAACAGTATTTTCCAGTTAAGACCTTAAGTTTTCCATGCAAATTCCCTTACTACTTACTCCCCCATCCCCACCCTGAAACCTGCTGAGAGCCCATTTTCTCAGCACAGAGTCCAACGCATCTTCAGCAGAGGAAACCCACTCTGTGGCTGGCTCCCAGCCACCTTGTCAAGCCTTGTTCCCTGCCAGTTGTCCCAAGGGTGACTCACAGGGAGAGGGAGTGGAGCGGGGAGGTAAGGAAGAAAAGAATCTCGGTGTCCCAGTGGCCAGACCTCCAGGCCTAAGTGGAAAGTGCAGGGAATGTGGGATTGGAGTTCTTGCAGGTAATGGGAGAATTGTCAGTAGGTGAAGAACCAGGAAAAGGGAGAGAGTTGTGTGGTGACCGCCTGCCTGGGAGGGGCTACAGGCCCTTGCCAGCTGGTCCTCAGGGTGAGGCCTCTACTGCAAGATCCCTCCTCCCTGTCTGCACACACATTCTCCTGACCTGGACATTCAATGCCAACTTTGCAGCGTTCTAGCTCATTCTTTTTTCTTTCTTTTTGAGATAGGGTCTGGCTATGCAGTTTAGGTTGGCCTTGAGCTCCCCTTGTAGCCCAGGCTGGTCTCAGCTCGCAAAGATCCTCCTGCCTCAGCCTCCTGAGTGTTGCAATTGCAGGTGTATGCCACCACACCTGGCTTCTAGAACATTCTTAAGCCCAGAGGACTGCAAAACTCTGCACACCACACTGTAAGCAAGGGGCCTAGCCTGTTGTAGGCTCCAGCATTTCTCCGAATGTAGAGAAGTGGCAGGTGACTCCCACACACACAGTATAATTAGTTTCCAGGCCTTAAGCTTCACACTTAATATTGGACAAAGGCCCATGGACTCAACAGTAACACTCAGACTTCTCAGAATTATAACTTCCTTGGTGTGTACAACAACAGTAAAAAACCTTTTTAGGAAGGAAATGACCTACATTTGACATTTTGTAAACAGCTAAGAAGTATGCACAAGAGGACAGTGCGATGTAACGAACAGAATTTCTGGATAAAGAACATTTAGGAAACCCCACCTAGGGTGAGCACTGTGGTGCTTCCTCCCTAAGACTGGTTCAGCGCTAGGACCTTGCACAGTTCTATTGCACATTTCTATTCAAGTCCCAGCTCGCGTGGCCAGGAAAGAAAGAAAAATAAAAAGGGACAAGGAATCAAGGGAAAGGGGAAGTGCGTTCTTTGTTCACAGATGAGATTATCTATGTAGAAAGTCCTAAAGAAGCAACAGCAAAATTGCTGAAATTAATAAGTGATCTTACTAAGGTTGTAGGCTATAAACACTATACAAAGTTAATTTCCTATAAACCAGCAATGTACAATTAATAGCTAATATGAATACAATATTCTTTTATTGTCATTCACCTCATAGAAATAAAATCCAACAAAATACCTTTCTTCTTTCTTTCTTTCTTTCTTTCTTTCTTTCTTTCTTTCTTTCTTTCTTTCTTTCTTTCTTTTTCTTTCTATCTTTTTGAGGCTGGGTCTTGCTATGCAGTTCAGGCTGGTCTTGCACTCACAGCGGTCTTCCTGCCCCAGCCTCCCAAGGGCTAGGATTACAGCCTTGCGCCACCACACCCAGAACAAGACGTCTTTAGATGCATGTGCAGCCTGGCACAGGCTGTCACCTTATTGTGTCTAACTGCTAATGTTGGTGCCCTGGTCTCTTGGTGTCAGGTGCTGTCTGAAAAGTTTCTCTGCTGTAAAGTTACTATTTTTTTCCCCTTCATAGTTAACAAATATCTTTTTTTAATGTGTTTAGTACAGGGTCTCACTCTATAGATTGGACTCACAGTGATCCTCCTGTTTTCAGCCTCCCAAGCACTGGGATTACAGGCATGAGGCATCACGCTCAGTCTCAGCCACCATCTCAACGTGCCACAGGGGTGGGACTTGCACAGCCTGCCAGGGATGGAAGCCCTGGCCCCTGCGTCTGCCTAAGCAGGTGCTTTAATAAATATTTTAAAGAAAGTACTTTGAGACTGTGCAATTGTCCTGTTTCATCTCGAATTTTTGCCCATTAATGTTTTGTGGGGTTTTTTCTTTCTTTAGTTTTGTTTTGAGTTTTTGGGTTTTGTTTTTCAAACGCAAGCCCCATGCATACTAGGCATGTGCTGTGCTGCAGAACTGTATCCCTGGCCCATTTATCCATTAATTTTAATATAACCTAATAAATTGTGTATGTAATAACTGAACTGTAATCACCTGGTGGTGATTTTCCATTTCCCTTGTTATTTCTATGTAATTCTATTATTATTATTGTAAGTAATTGAAATTCTCTGTGAAGAAGATCTGTCCTTTCCCTTCTATGTGCTTGTCTTTTTATGTGATAAATACCCATGGATATTTATTTTATTTTATGTATGGGTTACAATACAGAGTTACAGCTTATGTCGAGAAGTCCCCCAAAGCCTCACTCAGGCCCAGGTGGGGCTTGCTCAGAGTTGGCTACATCTAGACTGCGCGGTGCTGGGATTGCTTCATGGTGCAATGTGAGGACCAAGGGCCCTGGGATTAGGGGTGTGAGTGCTGCCCTAAGCTGTGCAGCACACCTGGGCAGCCCTCACTTACCTCTCTTCCAGTTGAGCTACTCCATGTGCCAATGAGCGCAGAGCTGTCTGGGACTTCTGCTTACCCTTCCGATTGGCTTTATGCCATGCAAACCAGTCAAGCCGAGGTGCTGATGTGTGGTGTCTGAAGTAAAGATGACCGGGCAGTGTTTCCCCACCCCCCAGAGCTCCCAAATAAAACCTGTGAACTGAGGCAGGATGGAGAGCCAGGCTCCACGTTATTGGCTGGGATCCAGCCTCAAGATAAGAGGCTCTGACCTCCAGGCCATGGACGATTCCAGAGCTGAAGTGCCAACCCCAAGACATCACTGACTGCCTCAGTTGTGTTGCTCTTTCTGCAGACCCTCCTGTCTGCACAGTGCGGGCCCCTCCCGGCCCAGCACACGGTAGTCACCTGTCTCCTGCCATTCCCACAGTCACGTATCCTCAAGCCACTCCTTTCCGTGTGAATTAATAAAACCCAGATTCAGCCCTGGGTTTGTTCCAGAGAACCACCACGGCGGCCTCACTTAGGGCCCCCAGGGTCCCCCTAACTACAAATATGCTTCAGTGCCTTTATGCCCACCAGGGGTTGCTCTGGAAGTGGTAGATTGGAATTAACTCACTAGAATTCAAGTACCTTTCCCACAAAGTTACAATACACTTCCTGGGCCTCGATGAGGACCAGGAAGGGTTCTCTATACTAAGCAGCCTGGATAAAACATAGCAGAAAGAGCTGTGCTTGTCCCTTGTTGCTTTGCTGCCTTCTGCCTCCCATGAACCGCTTCTCTGCAATGCCCTCTGCCATGTGCCACCCTGCCTGGAGCAGGTGATGATGCACTGAAACCTCTATGAACTGGGAGCTGCTGAGTAACCCTTTCCTCCCTTCACTGTGGGTGTTGGGTATTTTCTCTCACAAATGAGAAAATTAACAGAATTTGATAACAAAGAAGTGGGGTCATTGCTGTAACTGTACCTGTACTCCTATAAGAAATCCACCAACAGTCCAGCACTTGCATGCACTTGCTTGTCTCTGGCTCAAAACTTATTCTCCCCACTCTGTCCTGTAATTACATTATTCTTGTGGGTTTTGTTTTGTTTGAGGCAGGCTGGCCTCAAACTCACAGTGACCTCCTCCTTGTGCTCCTGGAGCTGGGGATACAGGCATAGGCGTGTGC
>PVKA01001416.1:57735-147685 GCA_004027165.1 Ctenomys sociabilis | reverse complement strand
CTTTTTAATTGTTATTTTTGAGTGTCTTCACATTGATAGAAATGTTTTACTGGAAGGCAGTAAGTAATGTTTGGCCTGGAAGAGACTTGGCAGCACTTTCCAGTAGAGTTTCATGAACAAATAACATAAAGGTGGTTTGGTTTATTTATTTATTTAGTTTATAATGATGGAAATGCTCTTTGTACCGCTAACCACATGTTACACCTGTAGTAGCCTCACACATCTCGTTTACTGCATCTCTTGATTGTATCAAGAGCCACATCTAGTGCTAATTGACCTGTGCCACCTAGGTTTGTGTAAGTGCACTCTGTAATGTTGGCACAATGATAAAATACCTAATGACACATTGCTCAGAACCATCCCTGTTGTTAGGTGATGTGTGGCTGTCTAAGTATGCCAGCGCCGATTTAAAAGCACTGATTACCTGTGGGAATGCAAGTCGAAGCAGAAACACAATTAGTGCGTTAGTCAGCCTTTTCTGTCTCGCGCTGGACATCCACAGCCATCTTGGCAATGCATCTCAGCAGAGCAGTCATTAAGAGTGGAGGCTGTCTGACCTGGATGTGCATGCTGGCTCCTCCCTCAAGAAAGCAGTCCTCGGCAGACTTTCTTATCTGTAGAGTGGGCTTAACACTAGCCCCCAGCTGAGAAAATACATGTGAACCCTAGCACTTGGTACTTAACCATTACTTATGACAGGAACAGGACAGCAACAATAGGGAACACTGAGCCAGCCATCCTCTCTTTGCTAGTACTTGCTATTTATTAACTCATTTAATCCGTGCCACGGCCCTGAGTAGACAGAATTACTATTTCCATGGTAAAGATAAGTCAAAGCTCCTTGAAGTTTGCAAAATTGTGAAGGCCACCTTGCTGGTAAATAGCAGAAATGGGAGCAGTCTGGCCCTGCAGACTCGTACTGCCTGGTACCAGACTCGGCTCTGAGAAAGGCCTCCAAGGATGAGCACCCACTGCCCTTCTTCTTCCCCTGACTGTGGCTTTATCTTTAAATCACAAAACTTAGGAATTAGTTTACAAGTCAGCTCAGCTTCCAGGAAGCATTTGACTTAGCTGCCCACTCCTTCTTTTTAAACACTTTTTTTTTTTTAGAAGTTTCCAAGGCTCAAGCTCACCTGGATTTCTTATTGTGTCTCTTTGCTGTTTTTTGGGCTCTCTGAATAGAGCACACTTGCTCCAGCCAAACTCGAAATATTTTTTGAAGACACTATCTCTGTATGCTCATGACTTTCAAAATATTTCTCCAGTAGACTTTGTCCTCTGAGTTCCAGATCTGATAGCTCTGATGCCAAACTTATATCACCATTTGGAAAGCGAGCAAGCCCGCCAAAGTTAATACAGGTGGAACATCCCTAACTCCAAACTATGAAATCTAATGTGCTCCAAGTTAGAAATGGTATGAGCACCAACACAATGTTACAAGTGGAAAATTTTGTCCACGAAGCTTGTGTTTTATGTACAGAATGAAATATACGAAGTTACCTTCTGGCTCTGTATACAAGGTATCTATGAAACATAAATGAATTTCATGTCTTTACTTGAGTCTTATCTCCAGAATATCTCATATGCATGTGAGACATTCCAAATTATAAGAAAATCTGAAATTCTAAATGCATCTAGTCTCAAGCATTTTAAATACTCATCTTGCGTGTCCAAGGTGAATTGTTCTTCCCACTTCCTCTGCATGATATTATGCTGTGTTCCTGCTCTGAAACCCATTAGTGGTCCTAATACCTGTCTTATTTTCCCGAGAATGAAATTAAGATTTCTCAGCATAGTTGCCAAAGCCTGGCAGGAGCCTGCCCCTGCCTGCTTCTGCACCCTTCTCTGCCCCACCCCATCTGTACCACTGGGTTTGGCCCTGGCCTCCTCCATTCCAGCAAGCTCTGTCCTGCTTCAGGTCTCTGCCTCATGTAGTTTCTCTGCCTGCTAGGTCCCTGTCCCTGCACCTCCTGTAACCCAACAAGACACTGGTGATCTTATCTGCTAACACAGTTACTCTGTTGTCTGGTTAAGGCCCTGCACATAGTAATGTTCAGTGGATATGCACTGCTGTTGACATCAAGTCGGTGGTTGCCACCAAGTGAGTCATGATCCTAAAATGCCAATTCTGTCCCTTGTGGAATCTTTTCACAGGTGAGGCAGTCCTCATATGCATATACAAGTGGTTTGATAATTGCATAGGAGCTGGGTCTTTATATGGACTTGGCCTGTTTTCACACTGCTCCCTACTGAGCTGTCTAAAATGTTAGGACTTAAGAAGATACTCTTTGGGAAAAGAGAAGCCGCAGATACCCAACCTGTGTTCAAGTGGACAGGGTTTTTATTTAAAATGGAAAGGATGAGCTAATGCATTTTACAGATTTGAGTAAATCTGTAAATCTCAGAAAGAAGGAACTGGAAATACTTTGTGTCTTCCCAAAGGGGTTCTCCGTGAATGGGGTATGGATTTCAACTTGCTGGATTTCCCTATAAATTCATAGCCCCAGCGATAACGATGTCCCTCCCAAAGTGCAGTGTGCTTGCTGGAGTGGAAGGGTGTGTAGAGTGGCTGTTTCGGCAGAGCCACAACACTGGCTATGGGAGTTTACAAAGCTACAGCAGACAGATGATTAGGACTGGCTTCAGAGAGGCAGCATGTCTGCAGCTCTTCATTGCTTCTGCCTTTTGATCAGCAGCAAGATAATTGACTGTTAAACTGGAACTGCAGCCCATGGCTGAAGTGAGTGTGATTCTAGGTGCTTCTGCAGGGTGAGGTGCAGTTACATGAAGTTCTCAAAAGGTAGAAATAGTTTGTACCTATCCAGTGTGTTTATGGTATAAGACACAGCCCTCAGTGGTGTTCTCAGCTGTGGTAGCTGAGGCTACCATCTGTATGTTGAACTATCCCTGCATCACTGGGAAGAATCCCAGTGATGATCATAGTATATAATCTGCCTGATGATGTGCTGCATTCTGTTTACCAATATTTTATTGATGATTTTTACATCTATGTTCATTAGGGAAATTGGCCTGCAACTCTTTCTTAGTTGGGTTCTTCTCTAGTTTTGGTACCAGGGTAGTGTTTGTTTCCAGGAATGAATTTGGGAGTATTTCTTCCCTATCAATTTTATTAAAGAGTTTGTGAAGTAGTGATGTTAGGTCTTATCTAAATTTTTTACAGACTTCAGCGGTGAATCTGTTAGGGCCTGGGCTTTTCTTTGTTGGTAGGTTTTTTGTTACATCTTCAATTTCATTGGTTGATGCTGGTTTATTGAGAATTTTTATATCTTCTTGACACAGCTTTGGTAATTTATATGTATCTAGGAATCTGTCCATTTCTTCTGCATTTTCCATCTTAATAGAATACAGATTTTCAAAGTAGGTGTAAATGATCATCTGTATTTCTGTGGGGTCTGTTGTGATTTTACCCTTTTCATTCCTAATTGCATAGGTTTGAGTCTCTTTTTTGATAAAGTTAGATAAGGATTTGTTGATCTTTTAACCATTTAAAGAGCCAACTTTTCAAATCATTGATTTTTTTTTTTGTCTCCAACATATTAATTTTGGCTCATATTTTAAGGAGCTTTTGCTTTAGCCTGCTCTTCATTTTCTAGAAGCTTGAAGTTCATGATTAAGTTGTTTATTTGTGCTTGCCCTGTTTTTCTGATACAGGTATTCACTGCTGTAATTTTCTTCTTAGACTACTTTCATTGTGTCTTATGAATTTCTGTATGTTGTATTTATCATTCAATTGTAGAAACTGTTAAAGTTCTTCTTTAATTTCATCTCTAGCCCAACAGTTCATTTAGGAGAAATGTATTTAATTTCCATGTGCTTTGGTTTCTTTTGCCATTGATTTCTGATTTCTTGCACTTTGGTCTGATAATAAGCGTGACGTAATTACATAAGTGTGTTCTATTAGCTGATATGTAGTCTGTTTTGGAGAACATCCAGTTTGCAGCTTACATGAATTATTCTGATGTTATGGCATGGAAGACTTTTATAGATATGTACTAAGTCTATTTGTTCAAAAGTTTGATTTACTTCTAATACTTCATTGTGTTAGTGTTTTGTCTAGTTGATCTGTCTTTTTGTGACAATGGGGTATTGAGATTTCCCAATACTGTTTTATTAGTGATTACTTGTTTTTTCATGCACATTAATATTTGTTTTATATAATTTGGTACACTGGTGTTTGTTGCATATATATTTAAGATTGTTTCCTTTACAAGGATGTAGGGGCCTTCTTTTTTTTTTTTTTTTCATTGATGTATTTGGTACAAGGTCTCACCATGCAGCTCAGACTCATAGTAATCCTTCTATTTTCAGCCTCCCCAGAACTGGGGGATTTCAGGATTACAGGCGTGCACCACCACATCCAGACTCGGGTTGCAGGCTCAGCATACCACAGGGGTGGGGCCAGTGCAGCATGCAGGAGAAGGGATCAAACCCTAGTCCCTGCACTTGCCAAAGCAGGCACTTAGTCTGCTAAGCTATTGTGCTGGCCCATAGCAGTGTTTTTTATTTCTCTTTATCAGTCTTGGCTGAAGTTCATTTTGTCAGCAAATAGAATAGCCATCCTTGCTTTTTTCAGTGCTCATGTCACATGGAGTATTGTTTTCTATGCTTTGACTTTTAATCTGTGAATTTCTTTTTCTTATATGTTTCTTATATGCAGGATATTTTTGGATCTTCTTCTTGATCCATTCTGCCCATCTATGTCTCTTGATTGGTGAACTGAAACCATTAACACTGATGGTTATAACTGATATGTATTTACTTATCCTTGTCATTACTATTTTTCTATTGCTGGCACCCCTTCTTTTTTATCCCTCCCTTTGTTTAGTTGTTTGCATTGCTGGTGGATTCCTTCTGTTGGAGTTCATGGAATTGTCTTGTTATCTCTTTCTAGAATGTTGTTCAAAACATTTAGCGTACTGGTTTGGTGGTCATAAATTTCCTCAGATGTTCTTTGTCATGGAAGTATTTTATTTCTCCATAGGTTTTGAAAGATAGTTTTGCAGGGTATATCAATCTTAATTAAAGGTTGTTTTCCTTTAGATAGGAGTTGAAATACTTCATTTCAAGCTCTCCTTGACTTGAGGGTTTGTGTTGATA
This sequence comes from Ctenomys sociabilis, assembly GCA_004027165.1. Taxonomy (NCBI): domain Eukaryota; kingdom Metazoa; phylum Chordata; class Mammalia; order Rodentia; family Ctenomyidae; genus Ctenomys; species Ctenomys sociabilis. The sequence continues at coordinate 142,567 of PVKA01001416.1, read as the reverse complement.
AGTTAGCTGTGATTCTGATGGGTTTTCTTTTATAGATGATTTATTTCTTTTCTCTGACAGCTTTTAACATTCTATTCTTGTGTTTAATTTCTAGAGTCTTGACTATGATATGTCTAGCTATAGATTATTTTGATCATGGCTAATCGGAGTTCTGTATGCCACATCTAACTGTGTCAATTTTTTTCCTCAACCATCTACCATGATATCTGTGGACAGTTTTTTATTTCATCTGTGATATTTCTTTTTCATTGACTCTTATCAGTCCTAAGTTTTTCTTTGCCACAGCTAGGAGCTTGTGTATTGATTTTTCATGGTCCTTTTGCTATCTTAAGAAATCTTTCTTTTCACAATTGCTTTCAGGGGGGCCAAGAGTTAAAGAATGTACATGTGCAGAATATGAGCAACAACTGTTGGCAGCAAGGAACAGAGCAGAGAGCCAGAGCAAGAGCTCAAGAGCTGTCTGTGTCATTATTGTGTAATTTTTGTATAGGTTGTTATCTCATGCTTACATTCTTATGTAGTGCTGTAACCAGCACATGTGTGTTTACCTGTGCTAAGTCATGGTTACATAACTGTATCCCACTCTGCTTCAGTGCTATACAAGCAGGGCTACATCTCCAGTGGGCCACATCACGATCTGAGTGGTTCTCCACAGTAACTATAAGCCTGTCTTTTATATCTGAGATCCTGTCCTCATACTGGATTAATCTGCTATGGACACTTTCAGTGGAAGTTTTAGTCTCCTGGATATCTACTGTAATTGGCTATATGGATTCTGTTTCTTTCCTATACTGAATATTCATGGCTTCAAAAATTTTCTTAAAATCCTCTATTATTTTTGTCTGTATCTACCTTGAAGTGAATAAGCATGTTATCTGAGATATTATTTCTGATTTAATTTTTTTCTAGAGCCTCATTCAAATGCTTTGTTCATTTCACTGCAGAGAGGCCAGATGGTGGCTTTGAGATTGTCCCACCTCATTGCCCTGTGGGTTTGCATTTGGTGAACTGGATGTCTGGGGTTGCATTTCATCTAGATGTTGTATTTTCTTTTTTCAGTTTAATTCCTGGGGCTTGTAAATTGCCTATACTGGGGTGCTTTATTGCTAGTATTTAGAACCCTTAGGAAATGACTGCTTCTCAAAAACAAGGTATACCTGGTATGTTCCAGGTATACCTTGCTTTTGGTTTTTGAGTTTGTTGTAAGATATTACCTCTAGTTTGTTGGGAATGAGTAGTTGTTGCCTGTTTGGCCCAGACTCTGGTTCTATGATCCTTAGTAAGTGTCAGTTTTGGAATGCCATGGAAAATAGCTATTTAGAACAGTTATGTCACTTTTGGCTATCATGATACCATCAGCAATGACAATAGCATTAAAAACAGCCTAGAAAATGAGCTAACCATGAATTTTCCACCTTTAACCATATGAACTAGATTTGTGGTTATATATAAAAAACAAACAAGAAAATTATATGCAGTATACAAGTCTTTAGTATGTCAATTTTGCACTCTGGGATTAAAATTTAGCATGGGTAGGTAGAAAATAGATAAGTAGGAGAAGAAGAAGATATTAGAAGTAAAGCTGGAAGGCAAAGGGGAATCTGGTAAATTTGGGAATCTGGTGTAGAAGACTGGAAAGGAAGAGAAGGAAGAGATGAAAAGAACAACAGAACAGAATCACAACTACAAAGAGGCTAGAAACTATGTGCACATTAATAAAAACAAGATCAAATAATGAAGGACAAAAAAAACAAAAGACAAAAAACTGTCACCACAATGAAAAATGGAGAGAGCGAGAGAGAGAGAGCGAGAGAGAGAGAGAGATAGAGAGAGAGAGAGATCCATTTCCAGGATCATCTATGCTTTCACAGGAAATGTAGAGACAGAGTCCCAGTCTGTGCCAGTCTATCCCAGCTAGCCAGCAGTATCCTTTTGGCAGGGTAGTGGATAATCCCAGTAGTTCTGTACATTTTGGCAACGACCAGACTTATTCAGCCTGCAGCCATGAGCACACTCTCTGTGGTCCTGGGCCCAGCTGGGAGCCACTGGATTGAGCCAATTGCTCTGAGTTCTGAGCTCAGCTGGCCCCTCTCCAAGATGGTTCTGGCCTATTGTTTTCTCACCTGAGACAACCAAGCCCACCGCACTCACCACCATCTAGTGCAGTGCTTCATGTCTGCTCCTCCTCTCCACTGCCTCATCTCTCTGCAGAGGCCTCTGGGACTGCCAGCAGTCGCAGTGTATCTGTCTGCAGGTTTGGATTGGTCCTGTCATGCAGTGGGTCCTGTCTTGGAGAAATCTCCACTAGGTACATCTTCCTTTGCTGACATTTCTCTCTTGACTCTCTTCATGGGCTTCCGTTTTCACCTGAGACCTGTCCTGGGTCCAGTGGGCCCACTTCCATCCTTCTTGTCTTCCTTGTGTTGCTATATTCTAGCATCTAGATGGCAACTCTCAGAGAGGCTGGTCCTCTGCCCCTTACTACTCGGCCATCTTGGTGCTGCCTGTGAGGCTGTTGTCTGAATTCTTGCGTGCCCCACTCCATTCTCTGTAGGACAGTGTCAGTCAGTGTCTAGGGTAAGGCTCAGAGATGAGAGTTAGGTTCTGAAGGAACATGTGACCTGTATCTGTAGCACCATTGTAGTTTTGGGTGATGAAAACTGAACTCAGGCAAGCTTAAGCAATAAAGGGAATTACTTACTCACAGAAGAGAGAAGTCCCGGTGTAAAACTGACCCAAGGAATGATTGGATTCAAAGGTGTGGTCCCTTTTTCTCCCTGTGTTACCACTGACCCACTTGTCTGCCTCATTTCTGAATTTTGCTTTCTTCTCAGGTTTCCACTGTCATGACTTTCAGAAGTCATGGCACCAGTCTTTTCCTACAACTACCAGTTTAACCCCAGTAGGCAGAGAGCTTTGCTGCCTAGAACTTGTTGAGAAATTTCTGTTAGTTCCAGTGGTCCAACTTGTGTCAGGCCCAACTGCCTACTGATCGATGGGCCAGATGATTGAATATTCTGATAGGATTGGCCATGTCACCTGGCCATCCTGAGAGTTTGTGGGCAGGATGATGGCAAACCCCATAGGAACCAAAGGAAGGGGTAGCTGCCCTGATGCAAACTCAAAATACATTTACCAGAAGAAGGAGTATTGAATGCTGGGGGGAAAAACACAAATGCCCAAGCTTAAAGCAACTCCTTCAGTAAAGAGTCTGTTACACTTTGATTCTTTTTTTTTTTAATTTTTGTTTTATTGAAGTACAAATATCAATGAGACAGTTTTAAGATACCTTGACAAGATGGATTTGATAAATTAATACATTGCAAACTGTTTTCATAATGTTTTGGTATCATAGAAGGTACATACATGATATTATACTTACAGATATTATTATACCATATGCCTCTTATCAGTAAATTAAGAGAATGTAGCTGTTTGCATATCTTATTTTTTATACCTGAATTACATCAACACACTTTGATTCTTTTGAATGACCCTCATCTGTACCTCTATCAGCAACATCCGTGCCCATCTCTGGAATTGATCCAGGCCTTGGGTGTGTAGCTCTATTGTTGGACCAGAGACAGAATTTATCCTTACTTTGACCCACCAGCCTCCTCTGTTCATGACAGACCCAACTGGCAAGCGGGAGTGTGACGCAGGTAGAAGTTGGTTGGGAGGCAAGGTGGGTACTGTGAGCAAAGAACCTTCCTGTGGTTCCTCCTCCTCCAAGAACTCTAAACCCCATGCCTGCAGTCTGAGGTGCCCCTGCTTCAGTGCATCGCCACCATGTACCTCCTCTGCATTTCAGCCAGGTCAGCTTTCTGTGGACTGGAACCTTCTTGGATGCTGTCATTGGCAAGAGCACACCAATGGCTAACTTCCTTGCTCTGTGCCCCACTACAGGGCTCATGAAATCCCCATGGGTTGTGTGTGTGGCACCATCCTGCTTTTATTCAGTCTTTTTTTTTGCCTTTCTCACTACCCTGTAACCCTTATGAGTGTGGAGATGATCTCTTATTCACCATCATAGCTGCTGGGCTAGTGTTAGCACATAGTGGGCACTCTGTAAACATTTGTTGAATGAATGAATGAATGAGTGAATGAACCAGGCAGTGGAACTCCCTACAGGATGAGAAATGTGAGAAGGTGACCTGCCTGCCCAAGTTTCCCCAGGTTATAGAAGGTGCTGCCCTCTCTGAAGCTCATACCTTCTGACTCCCAAAGTCCTGATTTTTCCTCTCTGCCTAGCAGTGGGGAATCCCTGAAGAGGCAGAGGAGGAAAATGACAATTATAGCACAGAGTGAGTGCCTGTCTGCAGAACAGACTGTAAAATACATAGCACTGTCAATAGTTCTATATGTTTTATCTGAACCATTTTAATTGCTGCTTTCTTTGAACAGGTCTGTCTTAGCACAGAGGGGGAATGAATTGTGTGTTTTAATCAGAGAAGCCCTTTCCTGCTGGTAACATGAGGTCATTCCATCTCGTCTCATCTCAGTATCCTCTCTGCTTGAGCTTCTTACCACTCTTGGACTGCTGCAATTTTACTTGGTTATAAGCAAAGTATGGGATGTTGATTTACTACATCATTAGCATGTTTAATCTCAGATGACTGTGGCTTTCTCTACTTGGGAATTCAAGGAAGAGGTTAGGTGACTATAGGAAGGACAGGTGCCTGCTCTGGCAAGATACAGGAAATCTGGATTCAATAAACCATAATTTTTCTTACTCATTTTTGGCAGAACCGGGGATTGAACTGAGGCCCTTACATTTGCCAGGAAAGCACTTATTCTACTGAGCCATCTCCTGGTCTGGAAATCTGGATTCTCATGGTACCTCTACTGCTGGAGAGATCTGGGCAAGATCTTTTTCCTACCTGGGAGAAGTGGAGTGGCAACATTCTGTGCCATCTTTATCTTTTAGGGAAAGTTATTGGCAGCAGGCCCTTCTGGACCCAGAAATACCTCAGGGGTCATCAGGCTGGGGTTCTTTCTTCTGTTGTGCCACGGTAATATTACATACATCTCAAAGGCTCCCCTACCTAACACCTCCCTGCGGTGTGACCTTGAACTAATTCTTCATCTGGGGATGATAATAAATCTCACACAGGTTGCAGTGTGGATGGAGCCAGCCAGTTTACAAAAATGCTTGGCCCTGAGCCTGCCACATGTGTCTTCCTCTCTGTTGTCACCATGCTCAGGCCAATTGGTCCCCATATTGGCCCTGAGTGATTTAAGGCTTGTAACGACTTCCAGCACACCGTGGAGCATTTCTCTTGCCCAGACAAGGTCTGGGGTGTTAATGGGCATCTGAGGTTCACTGGCTGCTGGCATATCCTTCTCCCAGAAGCTGGGGCTTGGGAGAGTCTTGAGAGGAGAAGTCCGAGAAGTGAGCAGTCTGACTAGCAGGCTGGCCAAGAATGGAGTGGGAGCCAGGCTGAAGGAAAGGAGCTATTTCCAGGTGGAAGACTGAATAAAGAGCAAGGCAAGCCTTTGTTCCATGAGGAGTACTGGGACAGAGCCCTCAGTGGGCACTGGCCCTATGAGTGGGGCCTTGGTACATGCTGCTCCCTCTGTCCCCCATGCCTCACTGCCCTGCACACACCCATTTGTCTCCAGAGCTCTAGTACCTCTATGATGTTTTCTCTGACTGAAGGAGCCCTTGCTCCTCTCCTCTAGCTTCATCTCCCTAGAATTAATTGCTTTTCCCTTTTTGAGCAAGCATCTGCTGCATGGTAGCACTGTATGTTGGGAATACAAACATGAATGTTTGTATCATAGTGCCTGCTCAGAATTAGTGTGATCCATCTTCTCTGCTCTGCTTCTCTTCTATCAGAGCAGTTGCTTATTCATTAATTATTCATTCATTCAGCAAATATTTATTAAGCATCTGCTATTTTCCTAAGCATTGCTCTAGAAGCTGGGGATTCGGTGGGTAATGGAGAGACAATAAAATAAATAAAGAACATTAAGGAACAGGGTAACTTTTGATGAATGTAACTTAAGAAAATAAGGAAGAGGGGTATAGAAAGGAAGAATCATGATGTGTGTATATGGACAGTACAGTTGGGATAGATAACGCTGTGCTTCTACATAATTCTATGAGAGGCAAGATTTGCAGTAATGGTGGTTGGACAGAATGTTATGTCAGCTTCTAGTACTATGGACAACCACTAGGAAAATATCAAGGTAGAAAGTATTAATTATTGAATCTTTGATGTAATTCAGGAATAAAAAATAAGATACGCAAACAGCTACACTATTTACTGATAAGAGACATACGGTGTAAAAATGTCTGTAAGTATAATATCATGTATGCACCTTCTATGATACCAAAACATTATGAAAACAGTTTGCAATGTATTAATTTATCAAATCCATCTTGTCAAGGTATCTTAAAACTGTCTCATTGATATTTGCACTTCAATAAAACAAAAATTAAAAAAAATAAAAATAAAAAATAAGGAAGAATAAAGAGAGGGTAGAGGTTAGGGAGTAGGTAGGAGGAGGGTGGGCAGCAGGGAAGGGACCCTGTGGAGCGAGAACTGTAGTAACAGAGTCTGGGGCAGTGTGCTTCAGGAGAGGGCAACTGCACCCGCAAAGACTCCACAGTGGACATATTGCAGCAGTGACAACAAATAAGGTCAGGAGGTTGTCAGCCACTGGGTCATGCAAGGCCATGTTCAGGATACAGGTATTCCGAGCACAGTGGGAAACCACTGTTGCCATCCCTTAGCTGGCTTCCTCAGCGAGGTTCACATACTACCTCATCTAATACAGTAGCCACCACCCACAAGGGGCTACTAAGAACCTGAAATGTGGCTTATCTAAAAGGAGATGTTCTGTAGGTATGAAATATTCCAAATTTCACAGACATTGTAGGAGAAGAATATAGACAGGTTAGATAATTTTTCTATTGATGATATGTAGAAACAATAAATAGAATCCACTGTTTTGAATGACCCAAACCATTAAAATTAATTTCATCATTTTCTTTTTACTTTTCTCTCTCTCCCTCATTTTTTTTTTTTTTTTTTTTTTTTTTTTTTTGCGGTACTGGGGATTGAATTCAGGACCTTGCACCTGCCAGGCAAGTGCTTATTCTACTGAGCTATCTCCCCAGCCCTTTGCTTCTCTTCTGAAACTCCATGCATGGCTTGAATTCTATAGCTGTTGCACATCGCTCCCTTGGACTCCTGTGTTCACCTTGGACTTGTCGATGCTTTCATTTGAGAACAGGGACTGCACCTGGTTGGCAGAAGACATGGTGCTCACCTGGATCCCTTGAGCAGTTTCGGCTGCCTCTTTCAGGGCTTCCTCTGGTGTACTCAAGCTTGGGCAGTGGGTGGGGCCCAGGGGGTGAGTGCAGTACCAGGAGTTAACTCTCTAGAAACAGGTTCATCCAGTGACCAGAGCTAGAGAATAAATGCTCTGGCTTTTTGTCCTTAGGTGCACCCCTCTGGTCCGTGTTCTGTAGCATTCTCCACAACCCCCAGGTGCCTTCAGTGTGACCTGCTCTAATCGGTTAATCTTATCCCCACATTACCGCAGACTGATTGGGCCCACAATCTCCCACATGAGTGGACAGCAAAGGCTTAAATAAATGAGATATGATTGTAGGGCTCTGGGAGGTTCAAAACCTTCTAACAGAATTTGAGGTTCTCTGGAGGCTGAGACAAAGAACTTCTCTGGGAAGCCTGTACTTTTGGGTTTTCAAACAAAGGAGGGTGATATACTAAAGAAAACTGGGAATCTGTGTTGAATGGCAGAGACTTAGGAGTACCTACAAGGACTTCTCTGAGTAATACATTATGTTAATTTAGGAGGATTGTCTCCCCGGAAGGCCTTCACCACAGAAGTGAGATGCCTGCAGTTACAGTCTTTTATCTAGCTAATTGAGGTTGGAACCAGGTGTGCTTAGCTGTGGCCTTGTCTTGTGCTTTGAGGCATCATCCATTCACCTGCCATTACCAGCCACTCATCTCCAGACAAGGCCCCTAGGCCTTGTGAGTACTCCTAAGTAAACATGAGCAGCCAGTTGGTTAATCTAAATCCTGCTCAGAGCCACTTTGTAGTAGTCTCCATTACTGCCTTCTTTTTTTTTTCCCCTGTATTTTTTACGGAAGGGCTACAGGGTGTTCAGGATCTCACTACTAGATCAGACTAGTAGTAATTCTCCTGTGTACAGCTTCCCAAGTGCTGGGATTACAGGAGCGCACTACCATGTGAGTCCCACTTGCTGTCTCAATGTGCCCTGGGCCGGGGCTGGGGCTGGGGGCTGGCACAGCAGGCCTGGGGATCTAACCCCTGGCCCCTGTACCTGCTTGTGGGTGCTTTAATCCACTGAGCTATTTGGCCAGCCCCATCACTGCTTTTTAATAGTCAGGATTGGCTTCCTTTCTATTCCTGTCCTAGTTTTCCAGTTCCTACCTGGGATCATTTCCCAAATAAATTAGTTGTACTCAGACCCTTGTTTGTAGCTTTGCTTCTGATGAACCCAGCCCAAGACTTGGGATGTCCAATACATAGGCATGCAACAGAGGAGTAGGGCCAACGCTCCAGCACATCACAGTGGATCAAGGGCGAGGTGGGCAGGGCCCAGGCAGGCTTTCTGGCTAGTTTTCTTTAGTCTCAGGAGCTCTGAACCCAAGGACAATGGGCAGAGACACTGGGTGTGCCGGGCACAGGTGTGGTGTCTTGATGATTCCACGCGCCTTTCACCTGCCACACCCAGAGGGACAGTTGAGTCATCAGGTGACTGGTGACTCAGTGGGGCAAAGCAGATCAGTGTCCTCTCCAGCCAGCATACTGAGCCATCCAGGGAGTATCTTAACAGTAGGAACAGGGAGGAAGACCTTTGGTGAGTGCCATGTCTTCTCTGATACTACTTCTTCAAGTATAAGGTATTTTTCCACAGCAAGCAGTTCATCAGTTTTCTGAAACCAACAGGATGTCCAGAAATTCAATTCTGACATGAACTCTGGTTCAGTGCAGAGATGCCAGTCACAAGTTCCAGGGCTCCCCGTACTTCTGACCAACTGGCTATACTGGAGTTACCTACAACCCTCATCTCAGGTCTAATTATTTGCTAGAGGAAATCAAAGAACTCAGGAAAACATTGGTTTCTTAAGGAGAATGTGGCATAGGCCCAGCATGATGGAGGAGGTGCACAAGGCAAGGTGAAGGGAAAGGGAAACAGGTACAGTCTCACTGCTTGCAGACATGCTGCCCTGGAGGGCTCGAGCCAGCCCGGAAGCTGCCCATCCCTGATCCTGCACTTTAGGGGGTTTTCATTATATAGACATGCTTGATGTCATTAGCCCCTGGTGATTGACACCTACGTGGAGCCCCTCACTTTCTCCTAGTATTTTGGGGGCTCATCCTTAAGCCGTTAGTCCCCCACCCCCTTGAGGCACCTCATCAGTGTATAGCAGATATTTGTAGGCATCTTGGGAGTACAGTTCAGTGAGCCTTTGCTTAGTGTGGTGAGGCCACAGGTTTGATCCTTCACACACACACACACACACACACACACACACACACACACACACACACACACACACAGGGTTTTAGAAGATTGAATGGGTTTTAGAATCTCTGTGTGAGGAATCAGGAACAAAGACCACATATATTTTGAATTGGCCCACAATAATATTGATTATTATTAAGGAAATTAGATGAGAAAATGTGTGGAAGGTCCTTAGTGGTGAGCTTCAGCAATCATGGCGTGCTATCGATTGGCATATTTGTTGGGGTGAAGAGGGAGGCGGGAGATGACAGTTTTTACTGTGTAGAATGGCTGCTATATATGCATTCTTTCAAAAAACATGTAAATGCTCCTCCTGTTGTTCCCTGATCAGGGCCAACACTGTCACCAGACTGAACCTCCTCAGCATCAAACCTGTTCACATCCCCGGGAGCCAGGTAGCCAGGAAGCTCTGACTCTTAGAAGAAAGAGCCAATGCTGATGTGATGTTGAAAGCCTTTAGTGGCTGCCCCTGCCTGTCCCGCTGGCCTCAGCTTCGTCCTCCCACACAGGCTCCTGTGCCCTCATTGTGCCGCCCTGCTCCAGATCTCGCATGTGTTCCAGGCCTCTGCACCTTTGCCAACCCCACTGCCTACTAACTTCTTCAGGAGGCAGCCTGCGTTGCCTCTTCAATGCAGTTCTTCTGATTCCCTTTACCATTGTTGTCTCCCTTTGTCTGTGTACTTGGTGTCCAATTCTCCCAACACTTAATGTCATTTGGCAGATACATATTGGGCACCTACTTTACAGGAGTACACAGTGTCTTATCAGCATTGACAAAGTGCCTGACCCTGTGCCAGTACTTGTGCTGTTTCGTTTAGACTTCACCACTACCCTATTTAGCAGAGATTGTTACAGGTGTAAGAAACAGGGAGCACTCCAGGCCCCTTGGAAGGTCTGAAGGAGTGAGGAGGGGAGGCCTCTGGGAAGCAGGAGCGCAGATGGCAAGGCCTTCAACAGCACCAAGTGGGCTACAGCTTGAAGAGGAGGGAATCATGCCCCTTCTGGAATGTTTTAGTCTCATTGCCCAATCCTGAGTAGACACCAGAGGACCAAGGAGACATGAAATGGATCTGGTATAGGTCAAGCCCCTGATATCCATAGCAGAACAGGGAAAGTTACAGAGTGGGCCTGACAGGCATTCTGTATTGTCTGGTGGACTGTATACTAGTGGACTCTGGTAGACTGCTGTGGGGCTAAGCCTCCCTCCCACTGTTCACCCATTGGACCTTGACCAGAGACAGAAGATGGGTGCTTGGTGAGGGTGAGCAAGTGAATAAATAGTGAGGGCCTGAGGTTTAGTAGAAAAGTTCCCACAGGGTCTGTTTGTGGTTCAAGCATGGGCTCAGGGATCCTGAGTGTGAGTGTGTGTGTGGTGTGTGTTTGTGTGTGTGTGTGTGTGTGTGTGTGTGTGTGTGTGTGTGTATGTCCATCCATATCATCTATGCCATTTCTGAGCATGTTGAGGGAGAAGGTGGGTTTTCAGTAGCACTCAGAAATCTTTTCGTACCTCTTACTGCATTTCAACTTTAATTTAACACAAACATGGAAAATAAAGACTTTTTGGTTCATAAGTGAATGCTGGGCTGATCCCACGGTAGCTGACAGTTACTGAAATCATCTGCACCGCGTCCCACAGCCTTTGCCTGAACTCCTCAGATGAGGAGCTCTGCAGCTCCAGTGCAGAGTCCACTTGAGCCTGGCGGGTGGCCCTGACGCATACACTGGCACCCAGGGCACCGCTCCCAGCCTGCGCAGTGCCACGTCTGTGTGCCTCATGGGCAGGAGCCTCTCTGTGCTCCTAAATTGAAGTCATCTGTAGAACCCCCAGCCAGAGAGAGAGGGAGGGAGGGAGGAAATGAATGTGAATGACTGTGCAAATGTGGGTGCCTACATTTCACATTTTTGGACTGGAGGAACAGAAAGAACAACTGTAATTCCACACTGAAAATAATCCTCTTCCCTGTTTTTCACTTTGTGTATGGATTTGTGTTTAGATCTCTTGACTAGGCAGGGTTGCGGGTAAATCATGTTCCTGTCAGATCCAGTGGAAAGGCATCTTCCCCCTTTGCTTCTTGCATATACCAGCAAAGGTAAAGCTGTAGGCAACTGGTAGAGAAAACTGTCCTGGCTGTGAAGGCATATAGATTTGCTTGTCAGGACATAGGCAAGTACCTTTTATCCTTTTTCTTATCCACAAGCTGGGCAGCACTTTACATCCTCTCAGGATCACACATGAATTGAAGAACCTCCTCAAATGGAGGTTATGCTAGGTAATGTAGGTGGCTGCATTTCACATTTGTTATAATGTAATGGGAGTGCCCTTCCTTTCCCCTCTGGGGCTTTCCAGTAGGATTCCACTTGCGTGCACCAAAACAGCTTTCAAAATCCTTTCTTGCTTAGCCAGAGGAGAAATATCTTGCTTTTTTCTTTGCTTGCTTTGCTTTTCTCTGTTGATCTGCCCACCCAGCCCAAGCCATAGCCTAGGGGTCTCTCTTCCCAGGCTGTTCTCAAAGGCCCCCCTCTCCATGGTCCAGTCCTGTAGTTCAGGCCTCTAGAGTATTGTTCAGCGAGGGTGTGTATGGCCCAAGGATCATAGTATCTGTAGAGCCCTGTAATGAAGCAGAGATCAGTCTGGGTATTTCCTCACGTTGATCCCCAAGGTCCCACCAGGGAAGGCTGCTATCTCAGCATACCAGCAATACAGATCAGTTAGGGAACAAGGACAGTAGCAAGTAGAGGAGGTAAAACAGGCTTCAGGCGTTCAGTGTAGCTCAGGTCCCAAAGCTGACTCTGCCAAGAGGCAGGTTACTAAAGGGGACTCACATGACTGTATGGAAAAAGACTTCTGTACCTCACACTGAACCTGCCCTGGATGCCTGGTAGATGGGCACATGGAAGAATAGGGAAGCCTTATCCCTCATTCTTAAAAGATGAAAGATTGGAGCTCTGTTGTCCTCTTTGTAGGAGTAGAAGCCAGGATGCTATCCAGCTCCTGCCATCTTTACTGTGAGCCAGCCTGGGAGCCTGGCTCACAGTAAGGGGTTAGGTTTAGCGTCTATCCTGCTCCTCCGTCATGAACCAAGTGATGACGGAGGCACTTTGCTGAGTGGGGCAAGACCTACAGTTTATTTAGTTCAACAGGTATTTACGTTTGCTGAAAAGCAGTTATGCAAAAGGGTGTGGTTATATGGCCACTGTAGATGAGAAGCTCGGCCTTAGCTAAAAGCCTTTCTTTACATTCTGACATGGGAACTTGATCCCAAACTTGGCAGTTTCAGAGGTGGGGTTTAAATCCTAGAGCACAAAACTTCTGCCCAGATCAAATTCATTCCAGACCTATGGAGAGTCAGTGTCGCTTCTGTCTGGTAGCCTTCAACTATGTTATGGTCACAGGAGATTTGAACTTGGCATCAGAACTGGATTCAAATGCATTCATAAGTGCTTACTAATTGTGGTAGTGGGCAGGTTTCCTAACCCATATAACATTATTTTATCTTTATAGGTTGTATTGAGGAGGTAATGAGATAAATACCTGAAAGCACCAGAATTTTGGCCTCCTATAAAAAATAATGTATATTAATCCTCTTCTTATTATAATCGCCTTAATGTCTCTCTAGATCAGTTGATATGGTTTCACATGTTTGGAATCAGCCTTGGAAAAGGACAAAGAGAGGCCATTTAGATTCTCTGGGCATGACCACTTATTGGCTACAATATTTGGCCCCATTTTACAATCAAAGAAAATGAAGATTGTGTGTGTGTGTGTGTGTGTGTGTGCGTACTATGTCTTATATTTCAGAGAACAGGGCATAATATATTATGTAAAAGACAGTGGAAATATAGACACACAAAATTTAGAACCATAGATAGTCTGGAATATCAAGACGAGGGGCAGAAGGGTACTGTGTCTACCACAGAATCTTAAAGAACTGTTACGTTGAAACTACAGATTATTCTCATGAACCTTTATATGTACTTATTATATTATACATAATTATTGAATCTGTTCTACTAATTTTATTTGAAACTGTCTCATTGCTATTTGCTCTTCAATAAAATAAATTTAAAAAATAAAGTAAAACCAGAAAGAAAAAAAAAAAGACTTCTAAGAACATTATCGTGCATGTGTTTTGGTGAACCTGCATACTCATTCTAATTGGTATACAACTAGGAGTTTTCAAAATTGCTAGCTTATGTTTTCATTTGATTTTAATCAATATCACCAGAGTAAATGATAATTACAAAATAGTTTCGTGGGCAGAATAAGATTCACACACATAATTCTTTGAATTAGACAAACATGTATGAGACACAGATGTTTGTACTCTCACATAAGGACTCTGACTGGATATTCATCACAATCCCTGAAGTTGTCATTAGGCCCATTTTATTTTATTTGTTGGTGGAAACAGGGATTGAACTCAGGCCTTTGCACTTGCCAAGGAAGTGCTTATTCCTCTGAACCATTTCCCCTGCCTCCTTACGCCCATTTTAGAGGTGAAAAATGAGGTTTTAACTATGTTGAGGCTTTTGCCTAGTGTCATGCAGCTCTCATAAATGGTAGTGCATAAATTCAATCTCATGTCTTTTTTGACTTTTGAATTCTGTGCTTAGCGTGGCCATTGTTGCTTTATTGAAGAAGCTGCACTTCTGCAAAGTCTCTAAGCACCAAATTTGTAAATTTTATATTATCTTGCTGCTTTAATTGGAAACTGTTCTAAAAATCTGTAAGTAGCATTGTGCCTAGAGTATACCCTCGCGCCTCAAATCTTTTCTTGATTGTACAGTTTCATCAATTTTGAATACTGCTTATTATTGAGACTGGGATCAGACTAGTGGAGTGATTTGCTCTCATGAGCTGGCATGTGTATTTAGGGTTTTTTGTGTGGAGGGTAGTGCATTTACAGGTTTCCCCTTTGTGGTTGGTACTTTGTTTTTCCTTCTTTTAGCTCTTTTCACTGTTCCCAGCATAACTGCTTTGTCCTGCTTGCGGAAGGTCTAAAATGCAGCTCACTACACTTAACAGAATTGTGAGCACACAGAGAGAAAACAAGAAGCAGGGGAGAGTTGAGGGTGTGGGCCTGTGACTAAGAGCATAAATTGTAGTGCACAGACTTTGTAGAAATGAACTTACTGCTAAGGACCTATATTGATTCCTGTGTTTTAGAAAAATGAGCCATGTGTGTGTGTGTGTGTGTGTGTGTGTGTAATTACATACACAAGCACTCTTAGAAAAAGAAATAGGATAAACGTTCCATATAAGGTGTAGATAAATTCTCAGATACCCACCATAATATTTTTTAAAAATGGATAAATTTTGCCCTCAGAGAATACTTAGATTACCAGCTATGTCATCCATGGTATGTATACAATTAGACCTACCTACCAAGATACAGAGAAAATACTTTGGAAAAATTTTTCCGTCGTACAGATGTTTCATCTTCACTTGCATTGTTATGGTTTGAATTTTAAAGAGCTCTTAAGAAAGAAGGATAACCAAAGAAAAGTTGTTCTTGACTCAATAACATTTTATCAAATTGGTGCTGGATTATGAATACACCGATTGATAAATATCCTGTTGATGTTAGGTAAAGAGATCAACAAATAAGAAAGCTAGAATTCTCTTTGATCCATGGAAAGGCTATTGCAGTTTGTCTTTTTGGCAGGCAAAATAATTCTGGAATTTTAAATGATTGCACTGAAAAGATTGGGAACCACATTGCTGTTAAACCACAGAAGCCTTTGAGCTTTATCATGTTGCTTTGCGTATAGGATCTGTTCTGCTCCTTTGCCTTAACCAAATTGTGCAAAGGTTGTGTAAATAAATTTGCTTCTCCAGAAACCTGCTCTGTGGGAGCCTGTGGCTCCTCTGTGGCTGGGTTTTAGAAGCAATTTCTGAGATGAAATTTAAGTGCATATGAAATCTGATGTCTACTTGGTGAATTGAGACTACTCTTTTCAGTGATTCTGTATCTTTATAAAATAACCCTTGGTGAGTGTCTTTAGAATAATTCAACAAAATCCCTAAGCCTGTAAGTATGGAATCTAAAGGGTGGAGGCCAAGTTGAGAAAATGACTCTGGTAATTTTAGTTTGACTGCTTCTGAGATTAGCTGTTTCATAGATTCTTAGCTGGCTCAGCATTTTCATGGCCCCATGTATAAATTAGAATTAGATTTCAACTGCATATAAACAGAATTCAAATAACAGCCATTAGGGTTTTGGTTTTCTTTCTTCTTAGATCAGACAAGTCTGGAGAGAGTTCAAAGCCAAATGGTACTTCCATGGTTATTAGGAATCTATGGATTTTGTCTCTCTGGCTCTATTCTGCGTAACGTATCACCTCATGATCCAAAATGATTATGGGAGCCTCCTCAGCCATCACACCCATTGATAGACAGCAGGATGGGAGTGAAGGGGTCCTCCACCAACCAGCGCAGCTTCTTTACGAGTCACTATCCCGAAAGTCTTACATACCACTTCTGCTTTCCAGCTAGCATTAGCCCCACAGCCACAACCTATAGCTGCTCTGAATCAGATTGGAGCTTTATTACCAAAGAAAGGGAGACAAGAGAGTGGGTTTGCAGTCAGCAGTCCCTGCTACATTTATCAGAGTGTTGTCAGTACAAAGACTGTACAAGGGAAAGAATGTGGAGTTAGGTAGATGTGCTTGAATTGTAGCATACTGCTAAATTGCAGCATGCTAGGTGTAGCCCTGAACTTCCCTAAACCTCAATTTCCTGTACATTAAACATGAAAGTAAGAGGAACTTCATAAAGTTGTGAGGGTTGAACAAGATCATGTATTGTCTTGTACATGGTAGATATTAACTCATTGTCTTTGTTTTATTACTTTTTTCTCAGTTCTGGTGATTGCACGCAAAGCCTCATATAGACTAGGAAAATGATTTTCCATGGAGGTGTAGTCTTAGCAATTTTTGTTCTTTCTTTTGAAATGGGGTCTTGCTGAGTTGCCCAGTCATATCTCAAACTTGTCATGCTCATGCCTCTGCCTCACAAATAGCTGGGATAGTTGGTGTGTGCCACCATGCCCATTTTACAGTTATTGGTAATGGCTAAGTTGTACCTTCTACCTAAAACACTATAGTGGGTATTTTAGAAATTGGCTTATAGGTTTTTTTTTAATTTTTGAGGGAAGGGTCTACAGGATGTTCAGGGTCTTACTACTAGATCGAACTCAGTGATCCACCTGATCACAGCCTCCCAAGAACTGGGATTACAGGCGCACGCTACCATGCCCAGTCTCAATTGCAAGCTCAGCATGCCCTGGGGGTGGGGCCAGCATGGCTGGCCTGGGGATTGAATCTCCAGCCCCTGAGCCTGCTTGCAGGTGCTTTAATCTGATGAGCTATTTGGCTGGCCCTTGGCTTGTAGTTTACAGGACGTAAATTTTGCCCTTTTAAAGTATACAGTCCAGTGTTTTGTTTTGTTTTGTTTTGGTGGAACTGGGGATTGAATTTAGGCCCTTGTGCTTACCAGGGAAGCACTTATTCCACTGATCCATCTCCCTGGCCCCTGTTTTTGCTTTTTGACTGTTATGAATCATCTTTCTGTAAACATCCACATGTGACTTTTGTATGGATGTGTCTTCATTTCTTGTGTATATAAACCAGTTTGTAATAAAATACTTATATGAGTGGCTTTTTTTTTTGGTGGTAGTGGAGACTGAACTTGGGACCTTGTGCTTGTGAGGTATGCACTTATATTGCTGAGCTATCTCCCTGGCCATTGAGTGGCTTTTGAACAACAGAAATTTTCTACAGTTCTAGAGACTGGAAGTTCAAGATCAGGGAGCCAGCATGGTTGGGTTCTGTTAAGTTCTTCTTCCTGGTTCCTGATTGCTAACTTCTCAATGTATCCCTTACATGTCTGAAAAAAGCCCTATAGGCTGTCTTTTATAAGACACTACTTCTTTTTACGAGAGATTCACTTTATGACTTAGCTACCTCCCAAAGACAACCTTCAATAGCATCACACTGAGGGTTAGGGTCTGAAATGTGAATTGTAAAGGGACATAAACATTCACTCAGATTTGATATTTGACTTTTTGAGACACTGAGTTGTTTTTTAAAGTCGTTGTATAAAGGCTCAGTGGAGTAAGCACTTCCCCGGCAAGTGCAAGGGCCTGAGTTCAATTCCCAGTTCCGCCAAAATATAAAAATAAAAATAAAGCTGTTGCACCATTACCTTCCCCACCAGCAATATATGATATTTTTAGTGTCTCCACATTCTCAGCAACACTTGTTAGGTACATCCTGGTGAGTGAGAAAAGGTATTTATTTCCTGGTGGTTTTGATTTGCATTTCCTTGCTGATTACTGAGGTTGAGCATCTTTTCATATGCTTATTATCCACTTGTTTATCTTTGGAACAATGTCTGTTCAACTCCTTCACCTCTTTATAAAATTAGTTGTCTTTTTACTCTTGGGTTTTAAGAATTTAAACCACTATACCCTTATCACATATGTGATTTGCAGATATTCTGTACCTTTCTGTTATATATATTATTTGCTTTATTCTTTATAACATTCCTTTGAAGTGGATATTATTGACCCTGTTTATAGAAGGGGAGGCCAAAGCTCTAAGGCCATGAAGAGTTTGTCTGAGACTACACACCTACTAACTGTAATGATGGTACTGGAACCCAGGAAAAGTTAGCAAGGTTATTTTCAGTTTAGGTGATAATATCCATTAGGCTGGTGCATTGGTACACACCTATAATCCCACCACTTGGTATGCTGAGGCAAGAGAGTCAATGTGAGTTTGAAGTGAGCCTGGGCTATGTAGTGATTCCAATCCTAAGCTACATACTGAGACTGTACCTCACAAAAAAAAGTGCACTTCAAACTAGCTTATGATTAAAGAACCAATATAGTTGCTCACATAACTGGGAATTCCAAGGTTTGGCTAGCATCAGGCTTAATCTAGTGGTTCAGTCCCTCTACTCTTGCCATCTTTTGGTTTTATTTATGAGTATTCTTAGACAAGTGCTCTCATATAAGAAAGACTAGAGAAAAAGCATAGCCCTTTAACCTTGGCATCTGTGGTAATTTCCACAAAAGATGCTGACTGGCATTGTTTAGCTTAAATGCCCACTGAACACCAATCAGTGCCATTTCAGGAGTCTAGAATACTCTAATAGCCTGGTCTAGTCCTTTGGTTGGGAATTGGACATACATTCAGGGTGCAATGGTTCCTAAATAAGGGGATGTAGGACAGACAAAATGTAGTTGAGTCCTCAGCATTTGAACTGTTGGTCATTGCAAGATGCTAAAATTAATTCCAGGTAAATCAAAGTTAATTTTAGGGGACCGGGGAGGTAGCTCAGTAGAATAGGTACTTGCCAGGCAAGTGCAAGGGCCTGAATTCAATCCCTGGTTCTGCCCCCCCAAAAAAGTTAATTTAAAACAAATATTAGGGAAATGTAAGATAATTTACACACAAAAGAAAAAAACCTCAACATATATTGAAATTAACCTCCAGACCTATCCAAAGTAAGTTCTCTGCTGTCCACCAAAACAGAACAGCTTTATAAATCAATGTGAATAACAACTGTAAACCTCTAAAGCCAGAACAAGACTAATTTTTTTTTTTTTTTTTTTTTTTAGAAACAAACCCCAGGAAATACAAAAACAGGTAGCAGAAACTGATGCTTGCATCAGGTTTGCAAGCATTTGTAGAGGGTTTTTTTTTTTTAACTATAACCTCTCATGTGATTCAAAATGTTCACATTTGAGAAAGATGCTAACCAATAGCATATGCTAAGAAGGAAATGCTGCAGTGTGTGGGCAATTTCCTTTTTCAATTGGAGACATGTTCTACATTAGACAAAATTAAGCTACCGGTATGTGGGCTCAGATACACTGCAGGTAAAATCATATATATGCAGAAGTAATCTTCTTGCATCAACCTGCTGGGTAGGCGGGGCCACAGGTGTGTGACATCACACCTGACTGAAATCATTGTTAAAGAACAGCGATGGGATGGTGTGACAGATTCTCATAGTATCAGGTATTCCCTGTACAACCCACAACTGGTAACAACAAGATAGCTTCTCAATAGCTCTGCGGCAGAACCAGGAGCCTTTTGGTATTTGGGGCTCATTGTCTTACTGATATAAAAATAAAAAAGCACTCATCAGGTTTAGGATATTACTGCCCTGACTACCTCAGAGAGCATTTGCCCCAGGATATTGTTTCTAGCTATCAGGAGGACCAGGTGAAATGTCTTGGTTGAGCTGATTCTTGTGGCCCATATGGCTTCTGTATCAAGGCTAAAGTCACAAATAGCTGTCATTTATCAATTGTTCACTTCTTCTTCTTCTTCTTCTTCTTCTTCTTCTTCTTCTTCTTCTTCTTCTTCTTCTTCTTCTTCTTCTTTCTCCTCCTTCTCCTCCTCCTCTTTTTCTTCCTCCTCTTCATCCTCTTCCTCTTCATTCTTCTTTTTTTTTTTTTTTTTTGCAGTACTAGGGATTGAACTCAGGACCCTGTGCTTGCCATGCAAGTGCTTATTCTACTGAGCTATCTCCACAGGCCCTGATCATCTTAAGCAGATGATCAGCAGCTTTGAAAAGTGCTCATAAAAATAGGTCTAACTGGGCTTTAGAAAACTCAGAGGGAAAGAGCAATCATCAAATTACCTTTCCTTGAACTTTAGGTCAGGTCTTTAGGTACACATGTTGTTTTCTATTTGAATACTTTCAGTATGTCATCAGTGCTGAAAACTGGTTTCTCTGCGTACATGTGCGGTCCTTGATGACAGACAAGGACTGTGTCTTTTTTAAATCTTGGGGGGCTACCAAAGTTAAATCCCAGCATTAGTAGCTAACATAACATTAATTTGTCATTTACTATGTACCAGCCACTGTGCTGAGCATCTTGCTTGAATTATTTCACTTAAACTTACAACACCTTATGAAAGAAGTTTTATAAAGGTAATGAAAGTGAAATTATATAATTTAGGGGCTGAGGAAATGGCTCAGTAGAATAAGCACTTCCCTGGCAAGCACAAGGGCCTGAGTTCAATCTCTGGTTCTGGCAAAAAAATAAATAAATAAATAAATAAAATTTACTCAAGATGACAAGCCTTGTCACATGACAGAGTTGGGGTCAGATCTGGACAATCTGAATCTAGACCTCATCCTTTCATCCATTGGAAAGGTCATAGATTGTGTGATAGCAATGGAATGGGACTGAGTCAGTTAGGTTCCACATTAGAGAATGTCCTCAGGAATGCAGGAGGCAGTGATATCTCTGAAAATGTCCAAGGGGGAGAGAACAAAGTCAGTGACAAGAGGACTTTGCAAAAGGACATTTAGCTCTGCAGGAGGGCTGCTGGGCAGCTTCCCTGGGCTGGGTAGGGGGAAGTTTGTGAAAGTATCACAATTGACTCCCAGTGCAAAGGTCAGTTCTTTTATACAGTAAATCTTTAGGAAGGGCATGGGAGAGCACAGGACAATTTAGTATTAATTGGTTTTGCAGAGCAGGAAAAAATGGAGAGGGGGCAAAGATAGAAAAAAGGAAGTAAAAACAGGAGGTGAATACTGTATGTGGGTACAGTTTTCTTGCCAAAATGAGAAGTCAGCTAAGTGACAGTGTGCCAAGCTTTGTGTTACAGTTGTTAAATTGTAGATGAGTGTCTGTAGATAGATATTCCTTGATACTGCCATGCAAAGATGAGTACAATCTGTTTTGGATTGGAGGAGTCTCTGATGAGAGGGTCTTTTTCTACCCTGGAAATGTGAGAGGGAAAAGGTAGAGAAGTGGGAAACCCTTGGGAACCAAGATATCAGGCCCTGCATCTACACACTTTCTAGGGAATGCTGGGGAGGTCATCTGCTTGCGAATCATTGGCCTCATCTGAAAAATGAAAAGATTAAAAAGCACATTATGCTTAACATTCCCTTGGGATCTTACTGATAGTCGTGATTGAATATAATGAAATTACTCTGCAAACCGGGATTCCTCTTGTGTCCCAGTTCCTCTCACACTCCTACACCATACACATTTCTTGTTCATCGGTTCATTCTTTTTTCCCTGTATCCCATGAGTAGCTTGTAAGCACCTGAGGCTCTGGAGTTCCAGCAGTGAATAGCAAACCACTCTGGTTCCAAGAAGCTCACAGTAATTGGAGAAATATAAATATTTGGAAAATTGTACCTTGGAAGATAGTACCCTGGAAAAGAGCCGTGAAAGAGGCATTGTCAGTCCTTAGCATCACGTAAAGGTGATGAAGTGTAGCTAGCTCTATCAGGACAAAACTAGCTCATGGAAGAAAAAGAAAAGGCTGGGTGTTCTATAAGCATTTCTCATTTTTCAGGAGAATGTTTCTACTTTCAGACATGAAGTAAGATTAAGAATCCCACACTCCTATAGATTGCGAGTTTTTAGGAATCCTATAAAACACAATGTTTCTTCACTTGGAGATTGTTTTACTTATATTAGAAATGAGGTAGCTCATAAAAGGGAGCCAGCTCAATTCAAAACACATTTATGGGGAGCCCCCAGGAGGCCTATTCTAGGCAGTGCCTTCCTTAGGGGGGGGAAAAAAGCCTGCAGGGTTTGGATTCAGCCTCACTGTGCAGGCGTTTTTTGCACTTATTAACTGCCAACCTTGAGCAACCTGTGCGTGGCTCTGAGCTCTCCCCACAGAAAACATGCCACCTCTCCAGGTTCCTGGGAAGATTTCAGGAGATGGTGCTTGTAAAATGTCAAGCCTGAGGCTTCACGAATCTTCTGCCCTTTAATTCTTGGTGAACAAAGGTGAAACAGAAATGGGTAAGATTTAGTTCTGAAGTGCTGTCTGGGATTGATAGCTTTGGAACTCAGTAGTACTGGGAAACTCAGTAGGAAGATTGCAGTTTTCCACCCCGCTCTGACATTAACAGAGCTGTTTGTTGGCAGAGGAGTTTTTGGTTTGCTGTGCATACGTGAATGTGAAGTCCTTCAGAAGTGTGCCAGTATCCTCCACTTGCTTACAGCAGCAGACGAAAGGCTACATTGAGCACGTGGACAACCAGATTTATCCCCAAGGAGTGGGGCAAAAGATGTGCTCCCCAGATCCATCAGGCTTCCATCTGAACTGGGTTGATGAAGCATTCCCCAGGAGGAAAATGATGTGCATAGACTGTAACAGGAAGATTACCCTGGGGCAGCATGGTGGCCCTTCCCCTAGGCTATGACATCAGGTTGCCTGGTCCTGTTCCATGACTGGCCAAGGTGACCTCTAAGCTTCAGGTTTCTCCTATGTGTAAAATGAGAATGATATAATACCTGCCATACATGTTTCCTGAGGATATTAAGAGAGGTCTTGACTGTACTGATTCAGAATAATGCAGGGCACATAATCAGCAGACTAACTGTTAGCTGACAGCATTATTATTATTTTCTGGGATAGGACAAAAATATATTCTTCCTGAGTTCATTTACTTGATATTCCCACTATATATATTGTGGATGTCCAGCATTCTGTATGCCTCTTTTCTCCTACCTCCATTAGAAAAAACAATCAGGGGTAGGGAGGTAGATCATAGAGTATGTTGTCTCCAAACAAACCATGTTCTCCTCTTTATTTACTGAGAACATTCTAGCAGTTTTGTATGTAGTACAAATTAAGTACATTGGGACTAGAAGAGGCTTTTTTTAATATACTACATGAAATTGCATGAGTGCACTTGGGAAGCATTTGTACAAAGAACATGAAGGAAACAGTCTTCAGCTCATGGAGAGTGTGGCAATGTGAGCCCTATTATATGCTTTACTTTTTTTTTTTGTGGTTCTGGGGATTGAACTCTGGGCCTTGCACTTGTCGGGCAAGCGCTTATTCTTCCGAGCTATCTCCCTGGCCCCCTAACATGAGCCTTATTAGCATAACACAAAGGATCAAATACACCTGCCCCCCTCCTGCCCTGAGACAGCTATACTTTCCTCTGCCACTTCTTTAAGATGGTAAAAAATAAATTCATAAGTTGTCAGGTGACATAGAGAAGAAAACTTTCTTTGATTGCCTAGGTTGGGAAGTACTGTACATCTAAGATAGTAGCACTGTAGAAGTTACAATAAAAAGATAGCTTCTCCAGGCAAAAGCACTGGATTTAGAGTTGACCAAGCTCAAGGATGGTATCCTGCAGTGAGATTTCATTGTGCTTCAGAGCCCACTCGTATACTTAGATCTTTGGACTCTTATGTGAATTATTTCAGACACTGCATATAGATCAACCAGTACAGTGCCTGGCCTAGACTCAGAAAGGCTGGTCCTGTATTCCAGCAGCCTTACTTTTCTCTCTAATAACTTTGATATAATTATAATTAGTTTGTCATGAGGTTTAAAGAAGGGAATGTGGGCAAATGCCTGGGCATACCCGGTCTGGGTAAACATTTGTTTGTTTTTTTGTTTATTTGGCACAGGGTCTCACTATGCAGTTCAGACTCCTACTGATCCTCCTGTCTCAGCCTCTTGAGCACTGGGATTACAGGTGTGTGCTACCATGCCCAGTTTCAGGGCTGGCATGGCATGCCTGGGGTTCTGGCCTGGCATAGTATGTGGTACAGGGGATCAAACTCCAGTCCCTGTACTTGCCAGGCAGGCACTTAGACTGCTGAGCTATCTCCCCAGCATGTGTGAATGTTTTTGCATAAGTGTCATAATTTATATTTCCAGATCAGGTTTTTAAATTTCTCATAATAATATCTAATTAAGGTACTAAAGACCCCTCTAAGTACTTTATATCCCTTAACTCGCTAAATCTTTAGAACACTAAGATACAAGAAGGCACTGTCACTGCATCCTTTTTTATAAATGTGACTGAGACTTAGATATCTGAGTACATTTTTTTAAAAATGTATTTAAAACAGGGCCTACAGAGTCTCACTACACAGATCGGACCCATAGTGATTCTCCTGTTTTCAGCCTCCCATGCCCTGGGATTATAGGCCTGTACCCCCACGCCCAGTCTCAGTTGCTGTCTCAGTGTGTGGGGGCGGGGGGGGGGCATAGGTGGGGTGGGGGTGGAACCATCAAGGCACCCTGGGGATTGAATCCCTGCTGCTGGGCTCTGCCGAGTCAGGCACTCTTGTCCACTGAGCTGTCTGGCCAGCCCTGAGTACAGTACTGATAAAGTTTAATAATTGCTAAGTAGCAGTGATGTGAGCCCAAGTCTTTCTAGATCATGCTTCTACAAAATCAGTGCCCTGTTCTATTCCACAGAAGTTGCTTAGTTCATAGTATCTAACTCTCTCACATTCTTGAAACAAAATACCGAACACCCAAAATTAAAGGTGGAACAGTTTACTTAGTTCACAGTTTGTAGAGGATTCAATCCATAATCAGTTGGCTCCAAGGCAGGGTAGATGGCAGAGGGACATCATAGAGAAGAAGCAGTTCCTGGCAGGGAGAAGATGTTGTAGGCAGGCTACTGCAGTTAGGGTGGTACCAAACCAATCAGTGGGCTGACTTAGTAATCACCTACTCTTAATCCTAGCAGCCTTAATTCTAGTACCTTTAATCCTAACATTGCACCATGAATCAATCACATACTCTAGATTTGGCTACCTCTGAAAAAGCCCCACATGTGATTATTGAAGCTTTTGGGGACATCTAGACATAAGCTGTAAACAGTATTCTTCTCTGCAGGAGCTTTGTTTTATGAAGATAGGGCTTTTATGATATCAGCTCCCTTCCTATTCTGATTGGCATTCATCCTGCTTGACTCTAGATATTGTTCACTTACTTCCAGAATCCAAAACTATCACTAATAGGTCTGATCTCACAAAAGATACTAAAGAGAATAAGTCAAGTCTGGAAGACCTTATTCCCACATATGAAATCCCAATTCTGAAATCCCAGAAGGGAAATAATCCCCTTTTTTCTTCCTTTCTCCAGGTGAATAATTTAGAGACATGTGAGTTGCGGAATGAAAAGAGATGTATTGTAGTCATTTAACACATACGAAGGATTTAAAAGGGAATACATATCAGTGATTATTCACGGTGTGTCACCATCTTAATCCACATCTTCTCATCTCATTTCACATAACTTGAAATAAAGCTTCATTATTGCCTATTACCCTCAATATGCAAATAAGAAAATAAGGGTACTGAAAGACAGAATAGATTCAAAGCTAGGTTCACATAACAGGAAACATTTTCTCCTCTTCCCCTTCCCCATTGCCCTGTCCCATAAAGGCACTGGAAGGCTCTGATGGATGCCATTGCTGGCTTGCATTGTGTCTGTCTGGTTTCTTGGGCCTGAGAATACCCATGGCTCCCCACCCCCACTCCCACTTCTGTTTCGCTGTCAGTCATCTTTCTATGATGCCCCTTGTTTCTAAGGTACATGCGAGAGTGAGACCTGCAACTAGAAATATGAGCCAGAACCAATTCCCTGATGACACTGGAGTCAGGACCACTGTCACTGCTGAGTAACCCACCACTGTTCTTGTCACCTGTATGCAAGGAGACAAAGAGCATCCTGCCAGAACCACAGTTGGGCCCCTGTGAGCAGCACTGAACAGGGTGAGAGTAGTAAGAGTGCCAAACAGTCTTTGAGGGAGATTGTAAGGATGATAACAAAGATGATGCTTGCTTCATATACAGCTGGGAGCTCTGTGCACAAGTGTGTGTATGTGTGTTTGTGTGTGTGTGTGTGTGTGTGTGTGTTTCCTGGCATAGAAAGTATTGTACATATTTCTGGGAAGCTCCATGCAAAAAAATTCAGCATATAAGTGCTGTACACATCAGACTCTTACTTGCTTTTAGATATCCAGAAATGGTTTTCAGTGTATTTGAGAAATTGAAAGGTACAGATGGTTTGCACTGGTGCATGGCTTCAAATTTAAAGAGGATTATGGTCCATGAACCCCAGAAATGGTGGGGTGAGGTGTGAAGCTTTGAAATTGTAATTGCAGACTAGGCTGAGGAGGTATGTACTTACCACAGCACACTATCTCATTGTTCACATATTCTTTTCTTGGCTGGATGAGGCAGGGGAGGAGGAGATACATAACATAATCTTCAAATGAAACTGAAACAGCAATTGATGGTAGCAGTTTGTACTCTCTGGTGAATTCAGTCAAGAAAGAAATCCCCAGCTGTTTACCATCACGGCTGGCTTAGCTTGTTGTAGTAATCTTTATTCCTTGCATCTGCATTGCTGAATTTATACACCAGTTGGCTCCCATCTAGAAGGCTCTGTATGATCATTCGGACATAGTTACTCCTGATACAGCATGACACTGAGGCCCAAGGTGGTCAGATATTAGGAGAGAAAGCTCTGGAACCTGGGAACCCAAGGTTTCCCAGAGTTGAGGCAGTTATTCATCAACTCTATGCTTTTAATCACGGCTCATATTTATTACTTTCTATATGTAACATACAGAGGATGTGGAGAGTTACCAGCTTAGCAAGGTGATAGGTGCTATGTGATGTCTTGTAATACAGGAAAGAATAAGATAAATACAAAAATCAAAGTCTGGATTTATTTTTAGCCTACAGGGAGCAAAACCATTTTTAGCAAAAAATTAGCAAAACCTAAGTGCTTGGTGTTACATTCTGGATGCTTTGTTGGGGGGTATGCTACTGAGCCTCACAGAGTGTAGTCCTAGCTAGTAGGTGCCATATTTGTTCTAAGTCCATGGCCTTCCAGAAGCAGTGGTAAAAGAGGAGGAATTTCCTCCTTGGTGGCTTATCCTTCAAAAGCGCAAGTTTTGCAGCTGCTGCACCCAAGGAAGTGACCCACAGGTCCCTACCTTTAGGGACTTGCTGTCTCTGTCTGGCTCCTTCCTCAGGCCTTCAAATTCCATAACCAACCTATGAAATTTTTAACAAAGAGAAAGTGGGTGGCTATCAGTTTTTTAGAAACTGCTTCTCTAAGTGGATTTCTCAACATTTCCCTTTGCTAGAGAAGAGCAGTTGTGTGTGTTTCCTTACAAAGTTCTTGCTTTAGTTTACTGAAACACTGCTTCCTGGAGGAGGGTCCCCTGGAGGACACTGAGGAGCATCTTGCTGGAGGCACAGTGTAGGTGGGGCAGGGCCAGTGGAGGGCGATAAACCTCTCAGGCTTTCAGAATGGCTTTCTTGTGCAAAAAAGCATGTTTTCCATTCACTAACATGCAACTGCTCTGGCTTCCTGGGGTGGAGCCCCTATCTTTCACCTTCATGCAAGGCATCTGAGGGCCAGAGAGCTCATAGCCAGCACGATATCTGGCTCAGGCTCCTTTCCTGCTACCTTGTGAGAGAGGCATTTTCTGAACATGTTTCAGAGTTTAAAGTTTATCCTCTAGTTGCTCTTGCTGTCCTTCTGGTAAGCTCCAGGAGAGCCTGGGGCATTGTCATCACTGAATCTCCAGAGCATATGGTAGGCTCTTGGTAAGTGTTGACAGAGATGCTACATTCCCATGTGAACTGCAATCATGAACTTCATGCTAGGCCCAACGTTAAGACTCCAGGCCCTCCAGCGTGGGACTGTAGCTCAGGGTTCAGGACTAGGTAACAGATCCCTAACTATACAGCCTGGCAGTCAGTAGCTTATCCTGGGAGGCCAGAGATTTTTTGCCTAATGGACAAATTTCTAAAACCAGCTACAGGGCAGGTACTAAGGGGGCTTCTCTAGGGTCCAGTTATAACATCCAATCCTGAAGTCACTGGTGAGGGCACCGGTTTGTTTTCAGCCACTCTGGGGTTTGAACCTACGGCTTTCACAATGAGATGGATCCCAGCTCTTTATTTTTGGACAGGGCTAAATTCTACTGCGGTAGAACTTGTGATCCTCTTGCCTCAGCGCCCGTAGTGCTGCTTTTCCTCCCTCCTGGATAAAACCAATTACATTCAGTCAATGGTGAGAAATTAGATGGATTCTTTGAACTGTAATAGATTGAGCTACTTTTAAAAATAGCCTTTTATAGGGGTCGAGGGGTGAAGTATCTGTTGGCACTTTTTCAGTTGAAATTTGGCTTCTGCTTAGCTTTGAGACCGTGTGCACCTGGGACGTGCCTTTACAGTCTCTTACACTCTTCTTTCCTCCCAGTTATTTTTAAAAAGTGCAAATAAAAAGGTAAAGATAATGTAAAAATACAAAACCCTTTTAATTTTCACCACTCAGCCTTCCAGGGACCTAACTAATTGCACAAAACTAGCTCTGCGAGCAGAGGCCCCCTCCCCACGCTCGGCCGCAGCCCTGGCAGCTAGGGGCGGATCTCCGGGTCTGGTTTCCTTGCACCCACACGGGACTAAAAAAGCACACACGGACAACTTTTTTTTTGGTCTCCCGTCTTGCAGCACGCTAGCGTAGCCAGCTCGCCGAAGTGACCAGCCAGGACCGGCCCCTCGAGCTCGCGGCCTTCGCCGCCCGGGTCGCCCGCGTCTGAACCAGGCCGTTGGGGGGCGGCGCGGGGGAGGCGGGCGGGGGCGGGGGGGGGTGGCGCGTGCGCAGAGCACTTCCTTGTTTGTCCCCGTGACTGAGCGGGAGCGCCGCCCGCCCTCCCGCCCGCTCGCGGGAGTGAGCGCTCAGTCAGCCCGGGCCTCGCCGCCGCCTGTCAGAGCCTTCAGGAGCCGCCTGCCCCGCCGACGCCCCCGAAGACGGCCCGAGCCTGAGCCCGAGCCCGCCCCGCGGCGCCTCTCCGTGCCCCGCCGCTCTAGAGGAGCCGCTGCCGCCGGCATGAGCACAGGGAGGCGGCTGTCCGGGAGTCCCCTGCTTCGCGCGCGGCTCGGAGTGTGAAGGGCCCCGCGCCCGCGCCGCCCTCGCGGCCCTCTGCGCCCTTCTCCCGCCGCGTCCGGGTCGGGAGCCGCGCCAATCGGGCGCCGGCGGCGGGTGCAGGCTCCGCGCGGGGCGTTCATGAGCCGCCGGGCGGCCCGCGGCCCCGGGAGCTCGCGCCGCGCCTCAACCCCCGCCCCCGCTTGTGTCTCGTCCCCTGGGCAGGATGCCGGACCAGATCTCCGTGTCCGAGTTCATCGCCGAGACCACCGAGGACTACAACTCGCCGACCACGTCCAGCTTCACCACGCGACTGCACAACTGCAGGAACACCGTGACGCTGCTGGAGGAGGTAGGTCTGGCCGGGTCCCTGGCCCGCCGCCCGCTCGCCGCCGCTGCCTCCGAGCTGGGCTGAAGGCAGCGTTGGGGCTAGAGGTGCCACACCCCCTCCCCAGCTCCCAGCTCCCAGGTATAGAGGGGACATCACGCAGGCGTCCTCCTCCTTTGCCGGCTTTTTCTAGGGCCCTACAGGTTAAAAGGTCCGGAGACTTCAGGTTGGGAAGGACTGAGTGAGCGCTGGACAGCTGGGAAAGCACGAGAGGGAGGTCCTTTGCCTATCTCTCACCCTGCCTGAGTGGCAAGTATTCTGTCTGCTCTTCCACTTCATAGTGACCCCAACCTAACCCGCGAAGTAGTTGTAGGCCACCGAGGGCAGAGAGGTGAAGTAGCTGCGTGGCCAAGGTCACCAGCGAGAGACTCAAATGGGGAGTGAACGCACTTCTCCGCGGGCTGGGCTGGCTTAGCTGCAGATAAGGGCCGGTGGTGGAAAAAACCCAAAGGAAAATGAGGAACTGGGACTGAGACTGTCTCTACCCCAGAGCTCTTCCCTGCTAGTCCTAGGAGCCTAAGGAGCCCGAAGCCCAGGTGGAAGGAAATCTATGCATATTTGCCCTATCAGGTTCCCTCTTCTCATTGGTTTTGGTAGGTCTAAGGGCTGCTGCTCCAGGTCTGTAGGGCAGTCATAGACCTAAAAGGGAGAATCTGGGCCCGTGCAACCTGCACAGCTGATCAGATGGCAAGAAGTGGGACCTGACGCTGCAGAAGAAATAGCTCTTCCTGACTAAACCTCCAAATAAAGCACTGGGGGTGTGCAGGGGTAGAGTCCAGGGCCAAGTGAGTTCCTTTAAATTTTTAAGTGACTTTCATGATAAAGTGAGATGAGTAAGGAGGAACCTGCAAGCGCAGGAGTGACAGAAGCTTCTGGAGTCTCAATGAAAATAGGACATTTGCTCTAGAACTTGTCATCGTGGGCTGTAAGTGCCTTTAGGCACCCTCCTCAATGAACCAGCTAAAGCTATTCCTACTGATAAGGCTTCTTTGGGTGGATGTTAGGAAAAGTGGTTTTCCCTAGGGGGATTATGGTTGGGGTTTGTTGTGATTCTCTGAGGTTTGGGGAGCACCTTCTAATTTAAGACCACTCTTGTCAGCCTGCTATGATATTGGGAAGCTTAAATGTCTTTAGTCAAACTTGTCTTGATACGGGTTTTGATACTCATGTATACTTTAATATATGCAGAACTGATATTTCGAAGCATGAGAGCCCTAAATTTTAGTAGAGGTGAGAGCTCTGTTAGCACTGCCTGCCAGGTGTTTGAATTAGTATAAACATTTCATTCCAGTTGGGGATGCTTTCTATTGGTCTCTCTGGAGTCCCTGTTAGGTGATTGAAATGAAGTTTGAAGTAGATCGGTACCTTGGTAGGTTGGTTTGAAACCCAAAGTAAATTATTAATATTATTATTTTGTCTTTGGAAACTGTAATTCTCTTACAGTAACTAACCTGACTGATGAGTGGTTAGTATCTGGAATTAAACAGAGTTGCCAGGCATTCACTGAATTGTAATACACTGGAACATGCAAATGTAGGAGCATTTTGCATCCTTTATCTGTTCTTATTGCATGCACCCCTAGAGGATGTGACATTGATTGGACTGCAGGGTTGAAAATTCCTTCCAGATAAATTATTTGGTCTCTTAATAGAGTTGTCACTAACTTTCTTCACATTCAGGTAGCATTACTGAGTCCTTTTTATGCAGCAGGTGATAAGGGTAGTTTCTGGCATTTGTAGGATTATTTGTGCATATTGCTCTGATGTCTTAGGATACAGTTAAAGTTAAATTACATGGAGCTGCTTTTGATCTTAGTTTGAGGTAACTAAATTTAAATGCAGATGTAACTGATAGATGTGAGTGTGTGTGTGTGTGTGCGCGCGCGCATGCACTCGTGTGCACTCGTGTACATGTAAATGTGTGTAATACTGTTTTGCAAGGTTAGGTAGAAAAATAGATCCCAAGCCACAATAAAAGTGTGGTCTACCTGTGAACTTGAGAAGAAAATAGATCAGGCTAGAAATGTCAATGTTTCTTCAGGATGGCATAATTTGTAATTCTTTTTCTGAATGTGAGCACACATTTAGTTAAGAACTCATTATCCCAAGTCTGTATCTTTTAACTCTTAAGTCATATTCTGTAAGATTGGACTTTTGAGTAATTAGCTTTTGTATAATGTGAAATAAAGTTTTAAGTTATTACTGATGGATAACCACAGTTCAGATTCTTCCCAAGCTTAAATATTTGGAGGGGATGCATTATTATACATGTGTTAGGTGGATTACAGTTCAAGTTTTTTTTTTTTTTTTTTTTTAATGCAGGCTTCAAGATTACTGTCCACAGAGTACAAGGAAAACTCAGGAAAATGCCACAAAATCTTGCTGGGATATACTTCATAAGCAAGATATTGGGAAACTTTATGTGGCTTTTTTTTTTTGGTTATTCTTGGGAATAGGACTTTTGGGTACTTTTTGGTGATGTACGAACTCCAGAACAAAAGTTACATTGGGTAACTTGGAATAGTCTCTTTAAAAAAAATGTATTTTTGTAGGTCTAGTAATTAAGTGCTTTTCTGTTTATGACCTTTTCTGCTCTTGGATTACTAATTAACATATATAGAGGTCAACCAAAACATAGATCTCCAAGCTTGCAAGCTCATGTTAACCCTCATTGTCTTTTTTACTTTGTCTCCTTGGCAAGGAACATGTTATGTTGTACAGCTGCTGGTGCCTTTATTCCCATCTTGTGATGGTCACAAAAAGAATCAGAAATACATTGCAGGAGGCAAAGAGCTTGCCTCAGGGCTTTATCTTTGAGGGTAAAACATCACACATGACTGTGGAGTCAGTTTGGCTGGTGCACAGTGAGTGGCTGCTTTTGGGGGCAGGAATGGATCCACTGGTTTTCAGCCAAGGTTTCATCCTGGTGCCTCAGTGTTTTCCAAGCAGAAAGCCAGAGTTTTGCTTATTCAGCAACCAGACCACGCTGATGTATAGCATTTTATTTATGACCATTTGGAACTTATGAGTAAGTGACTAGGAAAAGACAGGGGTTTCCCAAGAAGGGAGGAAGGGAGCAGGACTACTGTGCAGGAGGCAGTAGGAGAGATCATCTTTTAAAGCCTTGAGTGGGTAATATGTAGTGTTTTTTGTAAGAATGTCTAGTATCGTTATTGAAGGCTGGCATGGTTATGTTATTTTATATTGGACCAGCTTTTTTTCTTTTAATTTTATGTGTTTGGTACAGGGTCTCATTACACTGCTTGTACTCATAGTGATCCTCCTGTTTCAGCCTCCCTTGTGCGTGCTGGGATTACAGGTATGCACCACCATGCCTGGTTTCAGTGGCCAGCATGGCGTGGGGCTGGCATGATGTTGGAGATCGAAGCTGGTCCTTGCCCTTGCCAGGCAGGTGCTTAGACCTGTGGAGATATCTCTGAGGCTGTGGACCAGCTTTTTATTTTGGTGGTGGTAAAGGATACATGTACTGCCTATTTACTGAGCTGTTACTCTATAACCAAGCCTTTGTAGGTGCCTGGTGTACATGATAACATATGAGAAGAAAAAATTATCTCAATTTTAGAAGAAAATTGAGGCCCAAAGAACTGATGTGAATTGTCTACAAGGTTTTGCTAGTAAATTAATGGAGTTAAGAAGACATAGAATACAGTAGGTTTTAGTAGCTTTGTAGAAAATAGAGGGAGCTAACTTAGGGTAAGTTATGCACTATATTTAGTTGTCTCTGAAGGCACAGAAACATTTGACTGAAGAAACCACTGAAGGTATGGAATGTAGAGTTACTGTCAAGGCCTTTTTCATAATAAGAGTTATGATAGTTATTAATTGTTAATGTTCTTATTATGTATAAACCCTGCTTATGTTATTACTTAATGTTCATCCCCTGGTAGTATCATTGGCCCCATTTTACAAATGAAGAAACTGAGGATTATGGCAATTAAATATTTTCCCCATGGCCACACAGCCAGTAAATTTGGGACTTGGGAATTAATACCATTTCTGTAGAGTCCTGCATGCCATTCAGACTTCATCTGTATGTATGATCTACATGGAAGTTTTATTCATGTGCTTTTTTGGGTATCATGATCTATGTCAATGATTAGTGATCATCAGTCTTAGATACTGGAGTTTGGGCCCTCAGGTTCTGTTTTTTTTTTTTTGTTTTTTTTTCGGAACTGGGGACTAAATTCAGGCCCTTGTGCTTGCCAGGCAAATGCTTATTCTACTGAGCTGTCTCCCTGGCCGCTTAAGTTCTGTTTTGTGAAATCTCACACAAATGAATGAATTCATATCTAAGACTTGATATCTGATCTTGTTCTATCACGACCAGGGTTCTACAATGCAAATGCATTTTGAATGCTGCTATCCTTAATAAAAGGTGCTACTTAAGATAGTAGCTAATAAACTTGAGTACATTAACTACCCTCAAAGAGTATATACTCTTGAAAATCCCTTTCAGGAAAAGTTTAAATAACATTGAGGTGGATCTCCACTTACAGTAAATAAATGTCTGTCCCTGTTCTCTTCAGGATAGAATAGCCAACGGCAAACTTTTATGTGATACTGCTCTCCCACAAGAATTCTAGACTCTTAGACCCCAGCTTCTGACCCAGTCTAGAGAGTGGACTGAGGGTGTTTTCTCTGGACATGGACTGCAAAGGTCAGTGAGTGAAGAAAAGATTTGCCCACGGGGTCAGAGGGAGAAATAACTTGGTATATGCCAGACTTCATTGTCTAAAGACAGCAGCAAGCTGTTAGTCAGATATCCCATGCTGATGGTGTTTGCTCTTTTACGTAAGTCTTTGGTGTTTAAGAACATTTTCTGGACAATCTGATAAAAGCCCATTATGGTAGCATACTTAGTATTCTTTTGTATGTTAATAAGTAAAGATTGACTGTTAGTTGGCTTGTACAAGGTCAAACAGTAGGAACTGGTAGACTTGGAACTGAAAGCAAGATCTCTGAATTGAAACTTTTTAAAATTATTTATTTGGTATGGGGTCTCACTACATAGCTCAGACTCATTGTGATCCTCCTGTCTCAGCCTCCCCAGTGCTGAGATTATAGGCATGTGCCACTGTGCCTGGTTTTGGTGGCCTGCTTGGCATGGGCCAGGTGGCATGTAGTACCAAGGATCAAACCCAGGTCTTTATGCTTGCCAGGCAGGCACTTAGAGTGCTAAGCAATCTCCCTGACTTTTTTTGTTTTTCAACTTTTTTTTTTTTTGGCAGAACCAGGAATTGAACTCAGGCCCTTGCGCTTGCCAGTGAAGTGCTTATTCTACTGAGCCATCTCCCCAGCCCTTTTTTTTTAAACAGTGTCTTTTTTTTTTCTTCCTGGATGCTAGACATTTTGTCTTGTAGGGCTCATGTAAAAAACATGTATTATGTATTTTTTTCATCTCTGCTTGGATTTCTAGTGATGGAGGAGAAAATTAGAAATAGGGAAGAAAAAGTAAAATAATTGCTTTTTTCTGTTCCTCTGAGACCTCTTTTTCAGTCTCTGCTTATGTGGTCCAGGACAGTGCTGCCAACAGTCTTCTGTGGGCTGGGCACAAGTGAAAGTGGCCTGTGGTTTCTGTCTCCATCCTGGCATACACAGTCTGGAACTGATGACCACCATTTTGCCCACAAACTGCTACTCGTTTGGAGTTGCAGCAGGGCTCACCACCTGTCTGCCTTCCAGCTTCTTGGTCTTCCAAGAAGACCTGTCCTGCTTTTTACCATGTGCCTGTTATTTGTACAGTCACTAGATGTCTGAGTTGAACAGACCTTGGAGGATATCTGGTGTAGTGCAAGCCAGCCTGGGAGCCTGATTTCCGTGAAAGGTGTCTAGTAAGTTGCTTGGAGTATCGCAGAAAAATAATAGATACTTCCAATGGTGTTTGGCATAACTTTCAAATACATATGCTTTATTTTGGCAGTAACAGATGAGTGCATCAGTGTAGTAGTGGTGTAGATAATCAGCACCCTGATTATTACTCCCCATGTACTTAGATTGCCAGCTGTAGATGCCTACAAGTAGAGAAGCAAGGTACTAACATACTGACATGATTGATATACTACAGGAGCCTTCAAGGCTTGTATACCTATGAGAGAAAGCTCATAAGTGATAGTGACCCACACAAGTCTAGTTCAGTTCTATTGCTTTGAGATGTGGAGACTCAGGCCTCCAAATGAGAAGAAAATTTGAATTCAGAGCTCTTGTCTCCCATCCTACGGTTCTTGGCACTCTGTGTCAGGGCCCTAAGGACCTGGGTATTTATGAGGTAGGATGTCTTTGCCAATGTCACTCCCTAGAACTTGCTTCCAGGAAGAACAAGAAGTAAGCATGAAATGAGGGACTACGTCTTGCTAACCCAGTCTGCTAGGTCACAAGGCATGTTCTGTGAGGCCACAGTAGCCCTCCCTGATACTTGGCAGAGAGGCTTTCACCAGAACGCAACTGGGTGCTCAGATACTACCCAGGCTTCTGCTTTTACTGTGAGTGGATCCATAGAACCTCAAAGTGGTGGTTTCCAGTTATATAACCTAGTCATTTGTGGACTTCTGGCCTTAATCGTTTGTACATCTGTTATTTACATGTGGATAAGTGATGGGGCTAGGAATCACTCCATGTCAACCTCTGTTTACTCATGATAAATAACTAGTGATGTTTTGAATATTTAAGAAAGTAACTCATGAAAGGCATTTATCAAGTGACTTCATGTACTGATAAAAGGTGGCCCTCTGAATGTCAAGTTCTGATTAGTCAACCCTACTCCCATGAACCAGGGAGGAAGGAAGTGAGTGAGAAAAGCATTCCTTGATGGGTAAATACTGTAGAAGGATAACAGCTCTCTCACTGGGGCCCAATGGCAACATTTGCATCAAGGAGGATAAAGTTCCCTTACTTAGGTTAATTGCAGCCCTGTTGTATCTAGGGTGTGTTAGGCAAGTTACTGAATCTTTGCTGTGTCTTACTTTTCTCTTGGGAATTGTGTCTGCCTCTTAGTGAGTCAGTACATGTAAAGTGCTTGCATTAGTTCTTGGCTTGGTAAGCATTGTATAAATGACTGTTCTTATTATCCTCATTATTGTTATTGTGTTAGACCATTGAATGTGACTGAGAAGACAAGATTTGCTTTTGGAAGGGTGGGTGATAAGGTCAGATGACACCAGCTGTGTGTACTTCAGGGACCCTGGTAGTGGAGCCACAGATGGGGATATGGGGGGGATGAGGCTACACAAACACTTTGTTCACTGTGGGTCACAGGCAAAGACTGTGAATTCAGTATAGTAACTGTATACTCAGCCCTTGGTTTGGGTGTTTTTCTAAAGTATTAAAGGAAATGGTGATCATTGTTGCCTCCTGTGACCCAAGGTAGCCTGATGGAGTCTTCTAACATTCTCCATTCACTGCTAGTTCTTTCCATTTGTATACATGTATTTCCTACCGTGTCCTCTTTTTGGGGGCTTCAAAGCAGGCACTGCTGCCCCCTTTGATTTTTGGATTTTAAAATAATGAGCTCTTTTTTATGTTACATAATAAATGTGGGTATTTGATTTTGGTCATTTATTGGGAGGTGCTGGAGGAAGCGTTTATGCCTTGGCTCTGACTGGAACAGAGTGTGGCAGCTAGGTTCTGTGCCTTCCTGATTACAGCTTGAAATACAGAGACCACAAGGAATTCTATTTTGGTTTGGAGGCAGGAGTCTTAAAAGGATCTCTTGAATTTCTGTGTGTTCCAGGTTTTTTTTCAGGGATAGTAAAATGATTTTTAATTATATCTGGGACAGGGGTTAGGTCAGACCTAGAAGCATTTGACTTCACTTTGTCCTAACAGAATGCAGGAGTTCTCAGTGGGCCTTATTCTGGACAGCACCATGTGGGGCATTTTCTGTCATGGTGCTGTTTGTGATCAGTTATATAAGAGACGGATTTCAGTGCTGAGACCAGGGTATACTTTTCACCAGAGCACTACACTATATGTCCTTCTAATAAAGTACTGTCCAGTTTAGTCATCCAAAAGCTAAGAATACAATTGGAATCTTGTGTGTGGGGGAAGTAGACCCCAAAGATGATTACATTTTGGTGCTGACTTTTTTTTTTGCTATTGGGGAGGTGCTGACTTTTCAAGCAAGCAGATTTGTCTAAGGCAGTTGGCACTGTTCCTTTCCTTGCCAGATGTTCCTTGGATGGAGAAAAACATAAGCTGTTTCCAGCTCAGTTACTAATGTAATACAGACTTGAGTCTCTGTAGTATCATGCCCGAGGCTAGAGTCAAAAAAGCCTCTCTGAATGTGACACCCAGCATACAAGGGCTAACTAAGTATGATGGTCATTATTATGACAGAAGCCAAATGGAGCTGAGAAAGGCCATAGAGATCGTCTAGCCCTTTTATGGGCCAAGAACAGGCCAAGAAAACTTGATTATATTTGGCTTTTTGTTTGTAAGTTAGGGATTGCCACTCCCTACCCCTATCACCACAAAGGGTATTAAAAAGAATTAAGATTTATTGAGAAAACTCCTGAAATATATGATGGAATGTGGTGAAGTAAAGGATAGAAAATGAAGTATTCTTTTTAAGGCAAGGGCAGGTGATGGCAGCCCTGGCCCTAAAATCAGAAGGGAAAAAATTAGGGATTGCCACTCCACCAGTTCCCAATAAATAAAATGGTGCCAAACCAAATAATGCCATCACTATCCCAAGGGTCCCATTGGACCTCCAGGTCCAATGTGCTACATTTACTGTCTTTGCCTGGTTTGGGAATTGATATTTGTGGGAGGGAGAATTGCATTGATCCAACATGGGTCAGACTTCTTTGAGCATGATCATGGGATGACACAACAAAGCTGAGTCTGTGTAAGTTAAGTGGAGATGACAGGAGCTGACATGGGGAGAACTGGTAGGTAATACAATCAGGGTAAATGCCTGGCATCTAGTGGTACTTGGAAGGTGTTTCTCTACCCTCCCCATTGCAAATTTCACCTTCCCTTGACCCCTTTTGCTCAATGTTTATTTGGGAACCTTGAAGGGCTATGTTCTGAGCACTGTGCTGCCTAGTTTTAGTTTTGCAGATGTGGTCAAGAAAGACCAACATTTTGCACTGGGTGTGGGCAGAAAATAAACACCCTGTTGCCATTAAATCCTTCGTTATGACATGGTGCTTGCCTTTCAACTAATCTTTCCTTAGACACCCAGGATGGATAGAAGACTAGGTAGGGCAAATGAGGCTGGCTTAGGGTTTTCACTTTTGGTTTGATTGGCCTCCCCCATTGTTAAATAACAAAGCCTAACTAAATGTCTGCTAAGTGCTGATAGCCTTCCTTCCACAGGGCAGCTTTTTCATTTTTTATTTACACACTAAATAAAACTTGAGCATTTTTATTGTTTTGAAATACAAGGATCCATCTTTTATGTTTCATTAATCATTTCTTTTGTGAAGCCCATTTCCTTTTTCTCATAATGTATATTCATATTAGTAACCTTTACATAAAATTAGATACTCCTGGTCCGGGAGATGGCTCAGTAGAATAAGTGCTTGCCTGGCAAGTGTAGGGGCCTGAGTTCAATCCCCAGTTCCACAAAATAAAAAAGAATATAAAAAAAAGACAAAACATTAGATACTCCTTGTTTTCACAAAGTGCAAATCAAAATAAGCATCCAGGGAGGCTGTTTTAATAATATTAGTATTTTATAGCAAAGCAAGTGAATCCACCAGTTCCCAATAAATAAAATGGTGCCAAACCAAATAATGCCATCACTATCCCAAGTTTTGTACTTTCTTCCTAAGAGTTTGAACAACTTAGAATTTGTACACACTATGATTAAGCATCTACTCTGTGCTAGGCATTGTGGTGTGTGTGTATCACCCATACCTCACTTATTTTAATCCTTTCACTGGGGTGGGTCTGTGATGCATTACAGACCCTGGATTAGGCATAGAAAGGACTCACTTTGGTCTCCTTGGTCTTTCTTCTCCACAGTAACTCTCAAGATAAAATGCTCTGTGTGTGTTTGTGAAAAATAGAATAAGCAGAAAATAGATTTATGCCGAAATACAAAGTATGAATTAGGTTAGTATTGGGTTAGACTCAAGAAAACTTTCTAGCAAAGGGGCAAATGCCAACAGCTGGCCAAGGAAATTTTTTCCCTTCTGATTTTAGAATAATTTTGTTAGTGACAGGCTAACAAATGTAGTGGTACAGTGAAACTTTAGAGTTCAACTGCTTTGGATCTGAGTGAATTTGATATGAAAATTTTGTTCTGGTACTCACTGGTTTGCTTGTTTGTGCAAGCTAGACTTTCATGTCAGTTGCCTTGTGACTCATGTTCCTTCCAGCCATAACAGTTTGTTTATTACTTGTTTTCAGTACTCTTTGTGCTTCTTGGGATCAACTAATGAGTACTGAGGTACCACTGCATTCTTGTGTTTATATACTTTTAGTAGGTTGTCAGTTACCTGGTGTCGAAGACACATTCTCCTTCCCCTTTTTAACTCATTTATTTATTTATTTATTTTGTCTTTTTGAGATAGGATCTCACTATGCAATTCAGGCTGGCCTTAAGCTCACTTTGTAGCTCAGGCTGGTCTCGAACTCACAACAATCCTCCTGCCTCAGCCTCCCGAGTGCTGAGATTACAGGCTTGCGCCACCACGCCTGGCTTTGCGCCATCACGCCCGGCTTTAACTCATTTAGCACTTAGATATTTGATTGAAGTTATGAAGATGATTGTGGACTTCAAGGCAGATCTGGTAAAGACTTTGCAAATACAGCTGAGTCTGTCTCTGGATTTGATCTGTATGTTTACTGGCTGCATAAGGCAGCTGGAAAACAGTAATAACAAAACTCCCATGCTCAATAAGTTTCCTGGAGATTATGTCATAGTAAATTTTAATGTTGAGCTAAATCTATTGTCTATCCTTTTGATGTCTAGGAGTTGTGGTCTTTCATTTGGTTTGCAGTACCAGTAACAGTGACAGCTGTCACTTTCTGAGTCTCAGCTCTGTGTGGAGTACTTTGTATATGTTGTTTCCTGCTCTTCCATCAGCCAGGAGAACAAGGTGGAGCAAGGGATATAACCGGGTTCCATGGCCCACACTCTTGCCTCTGCCTCTTTGCCTTACTTTGTTTGTGATTTAGTAGCAGAGTGCAAGTGCTGTAAATGGAAGAGTTTGATTACCATTTACTTTCTTATTGGAAATACACACACATGACATACATTGGTCAGTGGAAAAGAAAAGCATTTTTCCTTCCTGATTTATTTCCTTTTAGTTGTATGGTAGATATTTAAACCTAGATCTTTTATATCAATCATGTGGGGCAGCCAGTTCATAAGTGGTATGAGAGGAATTAATGAGAGAATTGGTATTTTCAAAAGGAGTTTACTTTTTCTCTGTGGTTTTTCTTTGTGGTTGGTAAATAGCAAAACATGATTTTATGAGTATTTGTACCCTAGGTTTACTCGTCAATATTTTTGTGTAGTACTCTGTTATATTGTCTCATTTTCATCAGCATAATACGCTGTTAGGCATCAGAACCACCATTTCCTCATTTGACAGATGAGGAAAATTGCAGTTTAAAAAGTTGATTTGTCAAAGAAAACTTGACTGAGGGCTGGCAAGATAACTCAGTGGGCTAAGCACCTGCCTAAGCAAGTGCAGGGGCTGGGGTTTCGATCCTGTACCACCATGCTGTGCTGGCCCTGCTGCTGGACACTCTGAACTGGCTGCCAAGACAAGGTGTGGTGGCGCATGGTGGCACCCGCCTGTAATTCTAGTGCTGGGGAGGCTGAAAACAGGAGGATCAGTACAAGTCTGAGCCACATAGTGAGATCCTGTACTAAATACATTTAAGAAAAGAGAGAAAAGTAAAACAAAAGAGAATTTGATTGAGAAAACAGTGAGGCGTATTAGTTCTGCCTTGTGGTCTCCTGCCTCTACCCCGGAGTGGGCCATCTGAAGAGACAGGCTTTTGTGGTAGGAGCTGTTTTGCCAAATAACTTGTAACTTAAGTAATACCTTTACAATGAAGAAATAGGTGTTTTATTTATTATTGGATAATTTTGTGATCTTTTGTGTTATTAGATTTCTTTCTTTTACTTCTCCTCCCTTATACCTTTGTTATCCTTCTATCCCTTAGTAGTTCATTACTCCAAGTATATTTTTCTTTTGAACATTTTTTTTAACTTAATTTTTTTTTTTTTTTTTTTTTTTGAGACAGGGTCTCACTATGCAGTTCAGACTGGCCTTAAGCTCACTTTGTAGCTCAGGCTGGTCTCGAACTCACAACAATTCTCCTGCCTCAGCCTCCCCAGTGCTGGGATTACAGGCATGCGCCACCATGCCCGGCTTTAAATTTTTATACATATGCAAAGGCAGAAAGACTATAGCGAGTTGCTATGTAACTCTCTTCAAATTCAACATTTATTCTGCTCTTGTCTAGTATTGTTTTTATTTTACCTCCACCCTTCTCTCCTTTGTAATTTATGTACTTAAATATTTTGTAGTATTGGGGATTGTGATTATTATTATTATTGATTTTTTTGGGGGGAAGGGTCCTCAGGGTGTTCAGGGTCTCATTACTAGATCACACTCATAGTGATCCGCCTGCTTGCAGCCTCCTAAGAGGTGGGATTATAGGTGTACGCCACCACAGCCAGTCTCAATTGCCATCTAGGAGTGCATGGCAGGCCTGGGGAATGAACCCCGGCCCCTGCTTTAATCCACTGAGCTATTTGGCCACCCCTTTGTAATATTGGGGTTTGAACTGAGAGCCTGGAGAGCTGCATCCTCATTCATTCTGAGTACCAGAAGTTATAGGCATGTGCCACAGAACTTAGCTCCTCCCTGTTTTTTTGAAGTAATATTAAATAATGTTTCTTTGCATCCATGAAATTTCTGGTATGTATCTCTTAACAGATAGGGACTTAAAAATAACCTCTATCATAATACTATTAACACATCAGGAAAAATATTTTCCACAATATTGTTAAATATCCCCTATTAACATATTTCCCTAGCTGTCTTAATTCATTTCAGAACCCATTTGATTTTGTTCTGGTGGTACCAGGAATTGAACTCAGGACCTTATACTTGCCAGGCAAGCGCTTATTCTACTGAGCTATCTCCCTCATTTCAGAATCCAAATGAATTTCCTATGCTGAAATTGGGGAATGTCTTACTTTAAATTTAATCTATGTTTTTATTTTATTTTATTTTTTATGGGTTTATTTTCCATGCAGTTTATTTGTTAAATAAACTGGTTGCCCTGTAGCAATGGTGAACTTTTTAGAGCTTTCAGGATACAGCCTGCCACTTTAGCACATGTGTTACAGGTTCATAACCACTGTCTTGTAGAGTTAACCATAGTGTTGATC
The DNA here is from genome assembly GCA_004027165.1 of Ctenomys sociabilis. Classification (NCBI taxonomy): domain Eukaryota; kingdom Metazoa; phylum Chordata; class Mammalia; order Rodentia; family Ctenomyidae; genus Ctenomys; species Ctenomys sociabilis. The sequence continues at coordinate 99,563 of PVKA01001416.1, read as the reverse complement.
CTTGTATTATCTATTACATAGCTTGTGCTACAATCTATGCATAGTCATAATTTTTGTGTTTTTATTTTTTTGTATTTAGTACATAGTCTGCAGGGTCTCACTACACAGACTTATCATGATCCTCCTGTTTTCATCCTCCCAAGTGCTGGGATTACCATTGTGTACCACCAGACCCAGTTTAAATTACCATCTCATTGCTCCCCAGGTACGGGGCCAGGGCTAGCATGGCATGCTAGAAATCGAACCCCGGTACCTGTGTCTGCTTAAGCAGGCGCATTAGTCCACTTAGCTATCTGGCTGGCCCAACTTTTATCTTTTGATGTATAGTTTAGGTTGGCCTTGAGCACACTGTGTGTGTGTGTGTGTGTGTGTGTGTGTGTGTGTGTGTGTGTATTCCCTTTGTGGAAATGTGGCACAATGTGAAGTGTCATCTAAGTCACTGCAGTTGCTTCAAATATTTTAGGTACTCTATTCTGCTTATTTTTATTTAATACTTTATGAACATTTTCATATATTTAAGTCTTCAGTTGCATTTAGAAGGGCATGTCACTGTATTCATGGTATTTCCCTCTTTCCCTTAAATTATCTAGTGGAGGAGTTTGTCTTTTAAACGGTTGGCTTAGCAACTGTCCTAAAGTGCAACTTTTGCTCTCATTAAAGCAATGAATATTTGAATAACAATATAATTTTCTATACTAGAATAGATAGATTCCTAGAAAAAGAAACATTAAGTTAAAAGTAGGTATCCACATAAATTTCTGACATAGTAGTTAAATTACCACATTGATCCCCAGAAAGCTGTGTGTGTACATTGTACCCTTGATTCCAGGCAGCCTGTGGAAGTACTTTTCTCCATACAAGAACAGCTTTGAATGAGACCTTCAATTAAAAGTTTCTCTAAAGAAAAAATATTGAACTCTGAGTATGCACTTGGCCTGGTATGTACTTGTGTGTGGTGGTTATTAGCACATGGGTAGTGGAGGGAGAAAGAAGCAGGAGTGGGTGTTCTCATACTTCTTAGCAGAGTACAGGACTAAAAGCCACTGTCATTTCAGTGTTAATGAAGAAGTGGGCAGCTTTATTTTGTCATCCTCCAGGCCCTTCGGTGGTGACTTCTCTCTTTGCTCTTATAACCTCACTTTTGAAATTTCTGCTTATCATGGAAATAAGTCTGTTAACATCTCTGTCTTATGGGCTCAGAAGTAAAATAGCATTTGCCTTAAAAGGGGGAAATGTGGAGATGGATAAAAGACTAGACATACCCAGTTGCTACCTAGGGTGTCCCCTTGGCTTCCAGTGGTGCTCCCTTCTGCTGCCTAAGCATTTTCACTTTTTACTAATTCCACAAAACATTTCTCCAGCTGTAAAACTACTTTGGATTAACCCATTTTCTGTTACTATAGGCTGAGTGAGTATCTCTTAAAAAGAAAAAAAGTTTATGTAGTTCATAGTTCTAGAGTTCATGGCTCTGTTGTCAGCTTGGCTCTGGGGAGGACACCATGATAGCTGGAATCACAATAATGGCAGTGTGTTCAAGAGGGAGAGATCACACTGCTAGTTTGAAAGTCTGAGTGAGCAGCAAAAACTCACCCTAGGTCCCAGGAGAACTACCTTCATACCTTGTGATAGCAATACCCAAAGTCACCTGACTACCTCCTGTGAAACCCCTTCTTTTAAAGTGCTACCACCTCAACACCTCCACGCTGAAGACCAAGCATCCAGCACATGAACCCTTGGGGCATGCATTCCTGTGACATCCAGACCCTAGCAGGGATTGTCTTTTACGGACACGACAGGATCACGTAATCATTGCTGCATACTTTTATTGTTTCCCACTTGATATTTGGTTGAAAAGTAAGGAGGGAGGCATTTTGGAGAAAGAGCTTTTCTGGAAGTCCAGTGGGCCTGGTGGAACATCCAGGCCTGGGCAGCAGTTTGGGTAGGAAAAGTGGAAAAAGAGCCAAAAATGACTTAACTTTTCTTTCCTGAGGTTTCCTTTTTTATCTTTAAGCCGAGTTATATTTCAGATTTTCTCCTTGAGCTGTACCCCATGTCATGTGGATTTGTCGTATTTGGGATTTGCAACAACCACTGTTATTTTTCTACAGTGTTGCTTTCTCCGTTCCAGAAATTCAGTGAGATGCTCTTAAGTCTGAGATTGCCTTGAATATGTTGGGCCCTGGTTTCCCTATGAGGTCTCAGTTGCATCTTCCTGTGGCAGCTTTCCTGCAGGAGCTTTAGTTTAGAGTCCACTTACTTACATCATCCATCCATTCTTGGTATGTTCTTACCTGTGGTATTTTGTTATAGTTGGATCTGTAAGATCCTCCACAGACTTGTAGATTGAAGTCTTGGTCTCCAGCTGGTGCTACTGTTGGGAGGTATTAGGAACCTTGCAAGCAGGAACCTACTTGAAAGAAGTAGATCTCTGGGAGTATGCACTTAAGGGGTGCACTGGGACCCTGGGTCCTGTTGCTGTCTCTTTGTTTCCTGGCTACAGTGAGTTTGGCAGTTTTGCCCACCACACATTATCCACCATGATGTTCTGTCTCACCACGGGCCACAGGTCTAACTGAAACCTTAGAAACTATGAGTCCAAATAAATCTTTCCTCCTTTTAAGCTGATTTTCTCAGGTAGCTTGTCATAGCAGTGAGAAGCTAACAGGTATCTTGTCTTACCTGCTGTCTCAGTACATCTGGAAAGCAAAGAGTACATACTTTATTTTGCAGATGGGAAAACAGCATAGAGAATAGCAGTGACTTGACCAAGGTGTACAGCTGGAGTTTGTTTCTTTGGGCCTCTGGGCTTTCTTTGGTTAGTATCACTTTTGCTTTGGGTATCTTTCATCCTGCTCAGCCCTTGAGTTCTTAAGTCCCTGTAGTTGAGACATTTTCTTTATTGCCTCCTTCTCTCTGAGTACTCTGGTTCAAGATCTTTACCCTCCTTTTAAGCTAACTCTTTTGGAGAAAATCTCATTCATTTACTTCAAGATGTTCATGCCCAATAAGACATTACAGCAGAATGTGTCTCCGACTTCATGGTGTCTTAACCCAGTAGAATTGTGGATTTCAGGGTGTGAGGAGAGGAATATCAAGGTAGTTTTGAGTGTTGAGTTCGGTAATTCCCTTGTGGTTTATGAGGTAGCTGGTTGCCTTCTTCTGTTTTTTGGTACAAACATTCCTCATTTAGTGACTGAGTTCTGTTCTTGAGACTAGGCAGTTACAAGAATTGGTCACTAAATGATGAATTGTGTAAAGTACGTTGCAATATTCAGAACAAAGAAATGATCAAAGGAAACTCAATGATTGCTTTTATTTGCATAACTTTTACAATACTTTAAGGTATAACAATGTAAAACTATATAGCTATTTTCTTGGGGAAATAGCTTAGTAGAATAAGTGCTTTCCTGGCAAGTGCAGGGTCCTGACTTCAGTCCCCGATACCATTTAAAAAAAAAAAAAAATGTACAGGAAGCAAACAAACAAACAGACGAAGTCAGTGGGGTCTGAGTCTGAACAGTGTACCTGGGTTGTAAGTTTTAAGTTGTTAAATAGGCAGTTAAATGAAAAATAACAATACTGTGAACTCTTAGAGAACAGTGCCAAGTATCTGATGCCTTTTTACTTTTTAATAATTAAGTAAGTGATTTTATTCTTTCCTTTCATCATGCTAGCAATTTCTTAAAGTTCCTAAAGTCAACCATTGTGACTGAACCTCGGTCACCTACCAAAAACCTTGTTTGATCCTGGAATAAACAGTTAAAGACGCTACATTATTTAATCTTTGTATTAGTATCCTTGGGAGAATTTCCTGGTTCCTGTTTATAGACTGAGAGAGCAGATGGGAAGGAGCGCCAAGCTTTTGACATGTAGTTGTGCTCTTTCACATCTGATGGGGTGGATATGACCAAAGTAAGTGGAAAATATCATGTCAAAAATACTTCTAGTGTATCTAATCTACCAAATGTCATAGTTTAACAACATGGTACATAATGGACTCGTTCACCCTCCTGACTGACTGAAAACTCACTCACTACAATTTCCCAGCAGCACAAGAGAGTAATTATCACATGTCCAGATTTAAATCAGAGGACTGTGCTGCTGGGTATGGTGGCACACACTTTAATCTTTAATCTCAGTACTTGAGAGGCTGACATGGGAGGATTGCTGCAGGTTCAAGGCCAGTCTGGGCTACATAGCCAGGTGCTGTCTGAAAACAAACAAACAAAACAAAGTATCATTTCTGCTGAATGCATGCAGCATGTACTCATCATGAAATCTCTAAATAGCCTAAGTCAAACCATTATAAATTGGGAGCTTTCTGTATTATATCATTTGGCCCTCATAACAAATCTATAAAATAGGTAATATTTGAATGTTTAGGTGAGTGACCTGGTGGTTGGCAGTGGGTAGTTTGTGATCTCAGATTATATGGTTATGGGAAAGACCCAAAGTTCAGGCCATGATATGACTTTAGAAATCTACAAGTCTGTACTCTGAACAGACTTCTGCTTGCACCTCCTTCCCAAGATCCCACAGCTGGTGCTTTATCAAGAGTGCTTAGACACTGTGGGTGCTTTTCTGGGGCATTCTGGAAGTAAGTAGGAGTAGTGAACAAAAATTTGACCTTGACACCTGAACCTGTTCTGGAAAACAAGGTGACCTTCCTGGAGCTTTGCTTCTAGGAATACTGTTGGTGACAGATGTGCCTTACTGTGGAGTTGTTAGTTGGAATTTAGTGTCTACTTCAGTTCCTATAGTATATCATGTCACTTTATGTGGTAGTGTAGTGATCTGTTAGACCCCACAGCCACCTGACATTACTGAACTACACTAAATAAATATTAGTCAAACCCCAAGAAACAAATGATTCCCATTGCCCCCTCAAAAGAAAAAGAAAGAAAAACACCTAAAATTTTATTAGTATGAAGTCTAGAACTGTTCGCTATTTGTTGCAATCAACGGTCTTAAGAAGCCTTTGGGAGGTATTATAATAACCAGTTTATTGAATTTCTCCTCTGGAGACAAGGATTTGCTAAGATTTTTTTATGTAAAAATATGTGTAATCTTTAAAATAGTTTTGCAAAGATTTCTCTTTTATAAAAAAGATGGGATAGCTAGAGAACTGTAGTAATTGTTCAAATTGCACAGTTCTGGTAAAGCTAAGTTTAATACCTGGTCTTTTGAGTTTTTTAAGTTTCACAGTGCTTTGCATAATGGCCTGTTTAAAAGTTGTGGAATGAACATTTTAAAATTTGTGGCTTAGGCAGAACACAGAGGCCAGGTCCAACCCCCACCCCCGGTGGGGGGGATGCTGAGACAGTGATTGAGACAGGGAGTGGTGGTGCAAGACTATAATCCCAGTGCTTGTGAGGCTGAAATCAGGAGAATCATCATGAGTCCAGTCTGTGTAGGGAGACCCTGTAGACACTATTGTAAATACAGTAAATAAATTTATGGCTTAAGTATCATCTTATGTACTGGGCACAGAATTGTGAATAACACAGCTACCTACTAATCAGATATTTAATTAATTTCTTTTTTGTTTCTGTTTTATTTTTTGAGAAAAAGTCTCACTTTTTAGTTCAGGCTGGCCTTTAAGTCACATAGTGATTCTCTTGCCTCAGCCTCTTAATGCTGGTACCACAGACATGTACCACCAAGCCTGACCAAATATTTAATTTATTCCCCTTCCCTTCCTCCTAGGATGACTAGTCTAAAAGGAGAGAGGGATTTGCAACATATGCAGCATAGATTTTCACTCAGGGCAAATAAATTTGTGTTTATTTCTGAAGCAGCAGTGGTTGTTTCCCAGGGGCCTAACCTTGTTTGGCTCTTGTTTATACATTGTTAGTATGTTAGTCTGTCTTTAGACCCTGCCAGGTACTTATTTCTCAGGAAGTTACTTTTTACCTTACAGATGTTCATTCTTTGTCACAGATGTGTAGGTCTTGGAAAACAGTTATTTAGAGTCATGATTAAGGTTGGTGATTCCAAGACTGTCAACTAGTATTTTGAGAACAGGGCTGTAGCTTATTCATTTATTGCATCCAAAGCCTACAGCTCAGTAAACCCCCCTCCATTTGAATGAATAAAGGAATACACACGTATGTGAGCACATGCCTTAAGCAACATTGAAGAACTTAGGCAAGGTGATTCTGGCTCTGTAGAATAGAATAGAGAATGAATAGAGTCTGAGAAAACTATTCTTTGTAAAGGCTTCCTGGGAGGGGGAGGAATTTTTCAGGATGTAACAAAATTTCAAGGAATATAATGCAATTTCAGCATTTTAGGGCCAGAAAAATGCTTTTAGAGGTCAAGAGTTCAGCCATTTCATTTTCCAGATCATTGAGATTTCTCATTAGCCCTGTGTTTACAGTCTCTGCCCATGGGCCTTCAGGGCACAAAACCAGATGCATCTTTTTAAGCTAGTGCTTTCATTGGTTTAAACACTTATGGATGACTGGCAGTGTTTTAAATAATTGGTTTCTTAAAAATTACATAAATAAATCGATAATTGGTTTTGTTTTGTATCCAGTCTCTGAGAGATGACTTGTCATGAAGGAGCCATTTTCAATATTCTACAAGAGAGTGGTACAGGATTCACCAACACCTGGACCACTGACTGCATTGGTTAGTGGCCTGTTGAGAATTGGGACACATAGCAGGAAGGGAGTGGCAAGTAGGTGAACCAAGAATCATCTGTATGAGCAGCTCTTGTCACTTGTGTCACTTCCTGAGCTGTTGCTTCTGTCCCGTCAGTGTGGCATGAGTTTCTTGTAGGAGCATGAATCCTACTCTGGCCTTTGTATTCTAGGGTGCTAGCTTTTTGATTGTTCCTTATGAAAATCTAATGATAGAAGTAAAGTGCACTAGATATGTACATTTGGACATCTTGAAACTATCTCTGCTCCCATGGAAAATGTCTTTCATGAAACTCATCCCAAAAAGATTAGGGACTAATGAGATAGAACACTGCTTTTAAGTGGAAGATGGTTACCCTATGTTCAACTTTGTGATGGCCATTTTCACCATTGGCCCTTCCTATTCCTGACTGTTATATTTCCCTCACTGGCCCCCTTGAACTATTCCAGGATAACTAAAAATTTTCAGACTCTTACAGCTTGCTGTCTACAAAGAGCTAAATTATTTACTCAGATCTTTTTCAGCACATGTGTTTTTTGTGGCCATCAAGTTTTCTAAAACCTCACATTTGTAAGACATCTTCTGTTTACAAAGAATTTGTACATGTGCTCTTTTATTTTGAAGTATTGATGAAGGAGCAGTAGCTCAGAGAAGCCAATTCACAGTCTTACAGAGGGTAGGTGAGGGGGCCAGTAAATGAAGAGCATGTGTGAATGATGCTTCTGTCTGTGCCTATGGCTTTGGCCATGGTAAAGACCTGAGGAAGAGTTGCTCTAGTTGTGTATGTTGAATTTCCTGAGGATTCCTTCAGTTTGAACTCTGTAGCCTGTTCTCATCACAGAAATTGGAGAGTAAGGCACTTGTGAATATTCAGGTCTATTTGTCACTCTTTACCTTGTAGCCTTTATTAGGCCTGCAGCCTCAATTATGGACCACCCATTCTGCAGAAAAGAGCCCAGGAATAGCTATGCTGGGGGAAATTACTAAGGTAACAGTCCTTAGGAGGTTTGTAGTCTCTTGGAGCAGTGAGGTGGCCAGAACAATAGCAGGTAGCCAAGATCTCTTCTGGCCCTCTCCAAGGATTGCTGGTATGCCAGGAAGGCATAATTAATTGTCCTCAGCATGTAGCTATGGAGACCCATGCTAGAGCTATAGTGCCATTAGGAGGAGATGGAACTCCACAGTGTACATTTTTGGTCACATCCCATTGCATACTTATATAGCAAAAGTGAAAATTTTCCTCACAGTTGTGCATGACTAGTTACTGGTGTTAGAGGTACTGCAGTGTTTGCAGGGGTGACTGGGCACCAACCCTATTTCAGATAATGTTCTTGAGGTGGATCCCTTCTTTATTTACCAACCCACAGATCCATCCTTGTTGCTGGCTACTATTTGTTGAACACTTCCTGAGTGCAGGGTACATGAATTGTAGCAGCTTAATTTTATTGAATGTTTGTTCAGTGTCAGGTAGTTGAATATATACATTTGTTTAAACTTCACATCCATTTGTTAAACCTCACAGCTGCTAAGTGGCCTGTTATTGCCACTTAGATGTTTTTGTCACATTCTCATTGGGACAAAATACCAGATACTCACACTCTAAAGGGGGAGATGTTTATTTGGGCTCATGGTTTTTAGAGGATTTAATTCATAGTCAGCTGGTTCCAAGTCTGGAAAGCCATGGTGGAAAGGTCCAGCAGAGGAAATCTGCACAAATCATGACAAGCAGGAACCAAAGGGGGAAGCTGGGAGGGAGATATGCCCCCATGACACATTCCACCTAAACCAGGCCCCACTTCCTAACAGCACACTCAGCTGCTGAACTCATTAATGGGTAAATTTACTTTCTGAGGATTGCTCTCTGTGATTGAATCACCTCCTGAAGGTCCTGCCTCTTGAGTGCATGAGAGTTAAGAGAACACTCTAGATCTAAACTGTAACATTATTCATACTGTTCTGGGCAAGTTCCTTGCTTAACTTGTCTATACTTAAGGTGACTGCTGCAAACATCCCCTCTATGTACACCCTATATATGAGAACATCGTCTAGATCTAAACTGTAACACTACCCATACTGTTTTGAACAAGTTGCTTGCTTAATTTATTTGTACTTAGGTGACTGCTGCAAGCATCCCCTGTATGTATATATTTCATATGTTAGAACACCTTTGGTATTATACCGTACTCACTTGGGTCTGTGGTGAGTGAAATATGAGCTTCTTGGACATCTTACCCTCATTGCCTAAACATAGGATGTAAGGTAAGCTGCTTTATCCCTTGGAGCCTTTGCTGAATTTGTAAAGTGAGTATAATATAAAAGATTGCTATGGGAAAGAAATGAAGTAGTGGCTGTTAGGCCCTTATACTTTCCATTGGTATGTGGTACTTGCTCCATATAAATGGTAGTTGCAAGCTCTGACCACCTTCATGGGAAAATGATTTTTACTACTTTTTTATAGATTCATTATAGGCTTATAGGTTCAAGGGAACTGTGTTACCAATTCTGGCCCTCCCTGTGCCTTTTTAATTCACTGAAATTTCAAGTTGAGGGTGGAGGAAAGTTAATAGATAATCATTATGAAAACCCCAAATGACACGTTATAGAAGCTCTTTGAGAAGCTGTGTATGAAGTTAAGTCAATCCTCAGAAGATGGACACAACTCTCTCCCTTCATGCTCCTACATACCTACCCAACTTTTATTTCCTGATAGGATTCTATAACGACTTTTTTCCTGTTAATTGATGGGTGTGTCAGGATTTGATTATTTTGAGAGGACTAGGGTGTTTAACATTCAGAATTTATTGCAGGGGCTTTCTTTGAATTCCATTCTTTTTTTTTTTTTTTTTTTTACTTTGGAGACTTACCTGCACTACACCACATCAATGAGAAATCAGAGGTAAGTGGTTCAAGGCACAGGAAATCAATGTAGTTGCCAACTAACATTAAAATTATGTTCATTGCTATTTCTATAATCTTTTTTAAAGCTTGCATCATTCATTTGAAGTTAAGACGAACGATGTAAATAAGTAAACCAAGCTTTTAAAAATTTAAGTTTAACTTGGGAAGCATATAAATATTTAAAAAATTTCACAGTTGATTGCGTCTTTACCACCATGTGCCATTATTTATTTATTTATTCATTTATTTGTGGGACCAGGTATTGAACTCAGGCCCTTGTGCTTACCAGGGAAATATTTATTCTACTGAGCTATCTCCCCAGCCCCCCCAATGTGCCTTTATTTTTCTGGGGGACAAAGCTACACCGACTAGCTTAGCCCCTGTTATAGAGGTGCTTAAAGTGTGCTGTGGGGTGTCCTGGGTGAGGAGCTCTTCAAGACTCATCCGGGGGTCTGAGAGGTCAGTACGCTTCATAGCAGTCTGAAAACAGTATTTGGCCTTTGACCATTATTCTCAGAAATGTGTAATGGCTTTTTTGGGACTACATAATATATGATTGTGTTATCCTTTGACAACTTATAAAATGTACATTTTGGGGTTTGGAATTTTTTTAAAATTTGTATTACAGAAAATATTAAATACAATGTACAGTAAACAAGAGCAGCAAATCTATTTGGGACTTTTGAAGTTTTTAAGAGCATTAAGGAATCCTGAGACCAAAAATATTGGGAACCATTGCCTTTCACAGTAGGCTACCTTGTTATCACTGGCCAGCTAGTAGAGGGACTCCTGTGGGAATCTGGTGTTTGTCATGGTACCAAGTGCCACCCCCTAAACGAAATAGAGCTTTCACTGATGGGACATTGGGCATGGCAGCCTCTACCTTAATGTTAAAGGTGCAGAGGGAGAGTGACCACCTGAGAAAGTTCTGTATAACCAACCATGGCTATTTATTCACTCCCCTGGGAGTGTACTGTGGAGAGTAGAAGAAGCAACAGGAAGAACAAAGGCTTTAAAGAGGAGGGAAGGGACCTGGAATATATATAGCTCAGTGCATAGAGCCTGCCTGGCAAATATGTGGCCCTGAGTTTAATTCCTGGTACCAAAAAAAAAAAAAAAAAAAAAAAAAGGAACATTAGGCAAGCACTTATTCTACTGAGCCATCTCCCCAGCCCCTTAAAAGGAACATTAGGAATGTGGGGGTGGAAACAGTGCAGTTATGCTTCTCCAAATGGGCAGTGAAGGTGTGAGTGTGATCACATCTCACATGGGTGATGCAAATGGACATGGCTTTGTTCTTCTGTTATTTCCCCAAGGTTCCTGCCTATAATAACCTCACCAGGCAGGCATGACCTTCCAGCTCTTGTTGTTATAAAGAAAATTGGAACAGTAAAGGTGGGCATTGTTTTCATGGCTTCTTTGTGTGAGACTTGTAGGCAGTGTGGACATCTTAATTGGGAGAGAGTTCTTGGGGGACAGGGTGGTACAGGAGTAGTATGTGAGTTTTATATGGATCTAGACCTGGGGAGAAACTGGAGTGGCTGTATAGGTGGCTATATAAAGCCAGTAATCTTGGTTAAGGAATGATTGGATTGGTTTAGCAGGGAGTGATAACTGCTGGGTCCTATAGAGAGGATCAGAGACTATAAGGAGGAGCAGTGGGAGTGCAACCATGGGATGTGGCAAAAGGAACAGAAGGGCCAGCCAGATGAAGCGATACAGAGAGAAGGAGAACTTGATCCTGTCTTGGGAGAAGTCACACAGAGTGTCCTAAAAAGGAGATCTTTTATCGATATAAGGAATGACTTGAAGGTGGGGGACCTGAGGGTGGAACCAAGAAAGAGCCTAGGCAGACTGAGTGAAGGAGGTGTGTGAAGAAGCATGATAGGAGGGGGTAGGACTTTTAGGTGTCCTCTGAAATTCAGGACAGATTGCTTGAGATTTTTGCAAGGAGGGGTCAGGTGAGTTTATCAGTAAGACACAGCTTTACACGGAAGTGATGCAACCACTGGGGAGGAGCTTGTAGGCAGCCTTCTGTTAGGGTGCTATAGATGACCAGAAAGGGTCCTGTCTACTTCTGTAGTGACCAAAGGTTTAAATTTTTAAGTAAAACCCTTCTGTTAGCCTGGGTGTCTTTATAAGGCTGATATCAGGAGGTGGCAAGAAAAGGTTAGCAGCTTGCTGTGTCTCATTTTGGGCCTGTTGCAAAACTGGGAGATAGTCTGTAATGGAGCTGGTCTCTGAGCCCAGCAAAAAGGTGTGGTCATTTTAAAAAGCTCAGATGGACTATATCTCATAGTTTCCTTGGGCGTGGCTCAGATGCAAGGGAGAACAATTGGGAGCAGTGAAATCCAGCTTTTCTGAGATTGAATCATGAGGTTGGTGAGGTGGGCTTTGAGAGGAGGCCTTTATCTGTGTCTACCTTTTTGGATGATGTTGTGGATGTTTCAGGCTTTTGAAGAGACAGACTAGGGGGGAGGAAGAACAGGAAACTGAAGAAAGTTTTCCATGGAGAGCAGAGTGGTAATTGTCCTGCTTGGTGTGTCAAAATGAGACTGACTTCAAGGTCCACAACGGATTTCTCCGGCTGGGACTCAGGGCCATAACAGAGCACAGGTCAGTGGCCAAAGCAGGCGTCTCTGTAGTTAGCCAAACACCAGAGTAAAACAGTTCTTCCTGGAGGGTGTGTCTGTGTCCAGTGCTGGGTTTAAACAGCACAGAAAGTATGGAGAGATGAACCTCTCTGTGTCCTAGTGGGCAGAAGAGTGGAAAGGCAGGAGAGGGGCTGGGAGAAAGTGTAAGAGGTAGGAGAAAGACATGAGTACCTGAAGATAGAAGAGGGTGAGTGGGACATGTGTAGCGAGTTGGAACATTCCTAGGACTAAAGGGCCTCTTTTAAGTTCTGAAAAAAACAAGTGAGGCAATAGCTTGTGACTAAGGACTCAGTGAGGTTTGCATTTATGACTTTAGTGAGCAGAGCAAAGCTGGGAGACAGAAGTATCCTATTACAAGGAGAAAAGAGAGTATGTTGGGGGTTGGGAGATTAGTCACCCCAGGATGTATAGGAAGGACAGTCTGGTTGATGATGCAAAGATCTTCTGTCAGCCTGTGAGAGCTGTCTGCATTTTGTACCAGGACAATGGGAGTATTATAAAGGGAGTCAACAGGGATTCAGACACCATGTCAAAATAGGCAAGAAATAATGTTATAACTGCATAGAGCTGGGTCAGAGAAGAAATATTGTCCTTATACAGGGTAGTAGTTAGAGCTGAGAAGAATGATATGTGTTGTAGTGAAGACAAGGATGGAGTGGAAGTGTTGGAGGCTTTGGTGTTGAGATGACAAGAAATGATGGGAACCTCAGGGTGGGGGAGGGAGTCAATATGGTGGCTGTAATATTTCCTTGCATGGAGCATGGTCAAAGTGACTTACACCTTGGTTAAGATGTCTCATCCAGAAAGGGGAATGGGACAGGTAGGGACTAAGAAGAAATAGGCAAAAAGGTGTTGAGCAAGTTGGCATCAGAGTGGAGACATTTTAAGAGTCTAGAGACTATCATTAGTGGTCACAACTGTAACTGAAGCCAGGGAGGTTTGTTCTTTGAAGGAACACAGAGTGGAATGGCAGACAGTTAAAAGTGGGATGGACTTAGATTCCATTGTAAGAGTTACCCAGGGTTCAGTGTCCAAGATGTTTGAGGGGGTCTCTGAAGCCTTTAGTCAGCTTCACTCTTTGGTGGCTGAGCCAAGAAGTCAGGGAAGGAGCCATTTGGGAGTCCCTGGGGACCACCATCATAAGCTCTAACTCATTTGAGCTATAACAGTCATTGGTAGCAAGACTAACAAAAGATATGAACCTTTTTTTTTTTTTTAATGTATTTTTTGAGAAAGAATATATCAAAGAGCAAGTTGGAAATAGTTGGAGCAGTTTTTATTCTCTGAAAACTATCACTTCTAGAGATAGATACAGAAGCAAACAGATGGCTTGGAGGAATTCTGCCCTGGGCCTTAGGGAAAGAAACCTCCTAGACATCTGTGTTATCTGTCTAATCATCAAGGCACCCTCTTTAGCAGCAAGACAAGGCTGTATTTTGTTTAAAGTTCTGCCTAAAATTTCTGTGTCTCTTTGAAATGCCTACATTGGATTTATATTCATCACTTAGCAACCATGATCTACAAGTAAGCAAAGGCCCATCCATCAGTTTTTACATGTATGTGAAAGAAGAGAAGGGCTGAATTGACAGGAGGGGTGCTATGATTAATAGGCCTATTTTTATGTGTGTGTGTGCATATATAATTTTTTAGAGTAAAAATTAGAATTAAAACAAAAAATTAAAAGTGATACAAAATTTCACTTAAAGTAATATGAATTTTACAATATTTTAAAACACTATTGTTTTCCAACCAGTTATTTATATTACCAGATATATGCATATAAAATTGAAGAAAAAAGAAAAGTATAAGAAATCAAGAGAAAAAGTACAAACAACTTAAAAAAGGGGATGAAACAAATTAAAGCATTAACTTTTTCTTTCTATAGACCAGCAGAAGTGCACAGTACAGTTGTCCAAACCATCTTGCTTACATACATAGATAAATCTCTTTCCCCTACTCTCTCTCTTGGCCTTCTCATTGACTCAGTAACTCTTTCCTTTTGAATAAGTTCATTCCTTTTTCCCAGTATCTATTATACCCTTCAGATTCCATGTTTCTCTTTCAGGTTCTCATGCTAAGGAGACAATATGATGTTTTCACATATGGATCTGATTTATTTAAGAGTATGTTGTCTAGTTGCCTCCATTTACTGACAAAACACTCAAATTTATCCTATCTTACAGCTAAATAACACTCCAGTGTGTAAAAATACCACATCTTCTTTATCTATTCTTCAGTTAATGGACATCTGGGTTGTTTCCAGGATTTAGCTCTGACATATTACGCTGCTGTAAGCATGAGTACACATGTATCACTGTGGTATGATGTTTTTAGTTCTTCTGGAAAGATGCCCAAGAGAAGAATGGCTGGCTTAGGCTAGCGGGTGGAGAGGCAAGGCCAGGTGGAGGCGAGCACGCTGCGCCCCGCCGCAGATGTCATGTGGCCTGTCTTTTGGACCGTGGTGCGTACCTATGCTCCTTATGTCATGTTTCCTGTGGCCTTCGTGGTTGGGGCTGTGGGATACCACCTGGAATGGTTTATCCCAGGAACGGCCTCAGCCTATGGAGGAAGAAAAGAGCATCTCAGAGCGCCGGGAGGATTGGGAGGATCATAAGCTGGATGAACTGTTAGGCAAGGACCATACTCAGGTGGTGAGCCTTAAGGACAAGCTGGAATTTGCCCCTAAATCTGTCCTGAACAGAAACCGCCCTGAGAAGAATTAATGGAAGACTCTGGACCCTGTGGTCAGCAGAACTGTGACATGTCCTGCCATGAAAGCAACCCAGCCCCAGAACACACATCTGGTTTGTTTTGCTGCTTATTCTGGCCCCTTCCACATGTCACAGCCCCATGTGTACTAGTTGCTGCTTTATAGCCTGGGAGACACAGGAGCAGCTGAGGGCCAGCCAAGAGCAAGGTTGAATCTGCAGACAGGGTCCACAGCTGCTCAGGCTCCCGGTCTTCCATCGGTGCCCTGCCCAGAGGAGTGCTATAAAGGGACATTGGTTCTCAGTCTCCCCCAAAGGTTGTTTGGCCTGGGTGGGAACACTGGGGTTTGGGTGTTCCCTTTGGGAGGGATACCTATATGTCTAGTTCCAGTTTATACTGGGAAGAATCCAGAAACCTACCTGGTTCACTTTACTAGGTTGCCCTGTCCTTTGTGTTCATTCTTCCTGCAATCCTGTTGTCAGCTCAGGAATGAGACTCCCTGGGAGGGAAAGCACTTTTCTCTTGTCAGATGCACAGGCTGTTCGAGGGGCAGGGAGGAACATGTGCCTGCTGCATTTGCCTGAACACAATCACGCCTTACATCCCTCGTCACTGTGTACTGAACTCCTTGATTAAAATGGCGTCTGAGAACCATTTAAAAAAAAAAAGAATGGCTGGCTTGAATAGGACTTCCAATTCTAGCTTTTGAAGGACTATCCACACTAATTTCCATAGTGGTTGTACTAGTCTGCACTCCCACCAACAGTGCAGAAGTGTTCCTTTTTCTGTACAACCTGTCCAGCTTTTGTTATTGGCTAACTTCTGGATGTTAGCCATTCTTTCTAGGGTGAGATCTCAGTGTTTTTTTAATTTGCACTTCTTGAACGACCAGTGATATTGAACATTTTCCCATATCTTCTTCCTCTAAGAAGTGTATATTCATCTCAGATGCTCAGTTTTGGATTGGGTCTTTGAATTTGAGGGGATTGATTTTTAAAAAAAAAAAATCTTTGTGGGGCTGGGGAGATGGCTCAGTGGACTAAGCGCTTCCCTGGTAAGTGCAAGGGCCTGAGTTAAACCCCTGGTTTCACAAAAAAAAAAAAAAAAAATTATATATATATATATATATATATATATATATATATATATATATATATATATCCTTTGTCTGAGGGACAGTTGGCTATAATTTTTTCCCAGTTTGTGGGTTTTCTTTTTATTCTGTTGGAGATTTGCTTTGAAGTGTAGAAACTTTTCAAAAAGATGAGATCCCAGTTGTTGATTCTTTTAAGTACTTTCTGTGTAATTTGTTCATGAACTATCTACCTAACCCTATGTCTTTAAGATTTCTATCTACATTTTCCTCCAGAAGATTTAGTGTTTTTAATATTTAAATCTTTGATCCATTTTCACTATAACTTTGGGCACGGTGATAGGCATGGATCTAGTTTTAGCCTTTGGCAGGCACCTATATTTTTAAAATATAAACTAGCCGGGCGTGGTGGCACATGCCTGTAATCCCAGCACTCGGGAGGCTGAGGCAGGAGGATTGTTGTGAGTTCAAGACCAGCCTGAGCTACAAAGTGAGCTTAAGGCCAGCCTGAACTGCATAGTGAGACCCTGTCTCAAAAAGACAAATATATATATATATATATATATATATATATATATATATATATATATATATATATATATACTAGACCCATTTTACAGCATTTAAAATTTTTTTTTCAATAGTATCAAAATCTATCTGATGGCATTTTGAAGTGAGTGTATAAAGCAACAGTGTAAGACCTTGCCTGCAAAAGTAAAATGTTCAAATCATCCCTTGATGAATGTGTAGACTTAGTCCTTTTGTTACCTTGGGGCCTGGCCAACTGATGTGTTTGTGCCCACAGTTGTGGTGTGTTTTTATCTTTTGTCTTGACTTTCTGGAGGCCTGAGTCTTACCTGAATGCCTATAATATTTCTACCTAATTTAGCTGTCTGTAATATTCTCCATTCTGAAGAGGTATTTCAAACCGCTGTGAGGGGTTCGGCTGATGGCTTCTGGCTGCTTCAGATTATCAGGGATTATAGTTGTGATTGTCAGAGACACTGTCCAGAGGGTCTATCCAAAGACTCTTGATAAACATCAGCTATTGGCATATAGCCTTAAGTCTGGAGGAGGGTACACTAAAAAAAGAGGTAAGCATGGGCTAAACAATAAAAGTATCAAGACCAAGATGAATGTAACAAAATTTTTTTTTACAGGAAGAGCCATTAATAGCTTCTCACAAAGGGTAAGGAGAAGGTCCAGGAAGTTGTAGAATCTGACATGGTATTAACCTGTTTTCTTCATATCTTGAATAGTCATTCAGGTAATAACAAAATATTAGGAATGTATACATAGTATTTAGCCTTATTATTGTATAAGATATCTAAGGGCCTCTAAGTTTGGAGGATGGTTTATTTTATTTTTTTGTTTAGGAGAGAAACCAGTGGAGGGCTCCTCTACAGTAGATACTTGCTACTTTGGAGGACATATAAATAAATGGCAAAAGTTTGTCTCTCTTGATTATACTTTTCCACTTGGTGTTCAGAATAAAGTTAAAGTGCAACCTGTTAATGAAAGTAGATGTCTTGCTGTCTACCAAGGTCTGTAAGCCTCTTTATGCATTACTTTAGGAATCATGTACAGAGCCTCTCTTAGCTCTTCTGTCATTGTCAGCTGCCAGGATGGATCACAGAATTGCTTGACCACGTTGCTTTCTGTGAAAGCATGGGAGACTTTTTTCTTGGAGACCCTCCTTTGTCATTTGTTGATCCGTCTTCTGGGATTCAGCAATCTCCCTGCTCAAAAGATTGGTGGCTGTTATGGTTTGTGTATAGGTGTCCCTTCAAAGCCTCATGAAGTCAAGAGGCAGCTTCTGGAGTTTGTGATTGATTGTTGTAGGTGTGGATGTTACATCTGCCCTGGGGCAGGTAATATGCATTACAATGTAAGGAGGGGAAAGAGGCTAGCTAGCTTTGAATGCTCTTTGCCTCTGCCATGAACTGCTGCCCTCTGCCATGTGCTGCTCTGCCTTGGAGCCAGCTGAGTATGGACTGAAGCTTCCAGTAACTGTATGCTAAATAAACTTTTCCTTCCTTGATATTGAGTCTTGGGTATTTGTCCCAGCAGTGAATGAAAAGTAGCTGAGACAGTGGTTTAGTAAAGTAGGAACCTGTAGAAAAGCTCTTGTCCTGTCATGGGTCTCCACTGACCTTGGAAGGTGAGTAGCAGAACAGTAGCTGGTTTTTTAGCCCAGTTACCTCTGTAGTTCAGTCTGGTCTCTGGATTTCAGGTGTTGAACACCGAAAGAGAAGATCAGTTATATCAGTCTTAGCATATGTAAAGCACAAGTGTAAATTCCTTTTTAATACTGTTGTTTCCTGTTAAAGGCAAACAGTTGTAAGTTTTGTTAATTTAATCTTATGGAGGGAAGAGTGCTCTCCAATCAAGGGGTTTAAAGTTACCTATAGCAAGTTGGGGAAAATGGGGTTCTAGGAGTCTGAAGATAAAGGGCTTTGATGCTGGCTGATCTGAGAGAAGTCTGACAGCAAGAGACAGAGAAAGATAGAGCGAGAGATGGACAGACAGACAGACAGAACTATATCTTTTTAAAACAGTGTATTGGGTACAGGATGTCACTAAACAGCTCAGACTTGTAGTGATCCTCCTGCTTTCAGTCTCCCCAGTGCTGAGATTACAGGTTTGCACCACCACGCTGTCTCAGTGGCCCCCTCAGTGTGCCCAGGGGTGGGGCTGGTGTATTGTGTGGTGCCAGGGATTGAACCCTAATCCCTACACTTGCCTAAGCAGGCCCTTACTTAGTCCACTAAGCTATCTCAAAGGCCCTCACCAGGTATGTGGTGGAGTGAGGATAGGAGAAACATGTTGTAGACAGTAGAGGAGCAGCATGCTGCCCACGTCCCAAGGCACTATGGGTGATGTTAGGCTTTCAGAAGTATGCCCTGAGTGGGCCTGGGTGGGTGAGACCAGCAGAACCGGGCAGCCACAGTGTGCTGGCAAGAGGGAAGGCAGAAGTGGCATAGTATGGTATGGTCTGATCACGGGAATGGCAGGGGTACCGTGGCCAGAGATGTGGGCAACTGCATGAAGCGGTCTGGCAGGGCAAGGAAGGCACAGGCCCATGTTTTCCTTACCTGGGCCGGGCTCAGGCATGTTTGGATGGAGGGAGGGCTGTGTGTATAGGTGTTGTGTCTCTATTGTGTACATGAGAGCTTAGGGTGTTGCTTTGTGGCTACTGTGCGATATCACTAGGTCTAAGAGGGCAGCAAGTGGGCACAGGGTAGGGTGGAGTGGGCTCGGCATGCTGGGCTTGGGTGCTTGGTACCAGTACTGTGTGGCCTGGATGCCTGCCCCAGGACTGGTGCGTGCTCAGGGCCTCTTCCCAGGGCCATGCCCTAAGGGTATGTCTCAAGGTGAATGGTCCTGGAAGTGAGGGTGCAGTTGGGTGAGGACAGTTGAGCAGCAGGTGTTTACAACCTGGGCTTCTGCTAGGTTTCCTACATTCCTCCCCTATGTGAGTCAGAGACTGCAGCAGGCAGGGAGAAAGGAGACAAAGAGGGAAGTCTTAAAGATGCAAAGTCCTACTCAATCTGAATCTGATGGGGGTGTCTGGAGCAAGTTCTGAGAAGTCAGCCACATGGTGACCTCTTTAAGACACCTGGTACTCAACATAGGATGTGAAGTTTCTCTTAAAGAGGGGAACTCTACCCCTGCTTTCAGCACCATACATGTTAAGGATACAGTGGGGGAGTGAGACCACCTGAGAAAGCTCTGTATAAGCAACCACAGCTGTTTCATTCTCCTCACTGGGAGCAGGGTACATTTGGAGAGCAGAATGAACTGAAAGCTAGGGGAGAATAAAAGATTTAAAGGGAAGTAGAGGAGTTTGCTGCTTTGAGGAATTTGAAGGTGGAGATAGTATGGTTTTCCTCCAAACAGGTGTGGCTTTTGAATGTGATCTGTTTCTCTGGTTTGGTGGTGTGGATGGGCATGGCTTTGTGTGTCTCATGTCTATCCCCCCTCTCCCCACTTGCCAGTAATGGCCTTACCCACCAGGCATGACAGAAACCATCAAGCCTATTTCCTGTCCTTTGTACCAGGAAAAGGTAGACTGGGATGTAGAGGAGTTGACCCCCTCCTGGCAATTTCCTTGCAAGTGTTGTTTTCATAATGAATGTAAATTGAGAATCCAGTTAACAGTTTGAGAGATTTATTTATTTTTTTCAGAGATTTATTTGTAAACTCATGAGAAGAAATGTTGGACATTGCAGATTTTTTTTTGAATACCCTTCAATATAAAACTTCAAAATTTCTACTTTTCACTATGTCCTTATCTGTATGATAGAATTCAAGGAACCCAGAATATTCCATGCTTCTTCTCTTTTTAACTTCTAGCTTTCAGTGATTTGCTGTGAAAGTATCGCTTGGCACATTTTTCTTGGTGTAAAATCCTTTCCTTTGGTATAAATTAGAGATATAGACCAGAGGAAAGCAATGTTCATAGGATCGCTCTGAAGCCCAGTCTGCCTCTGACACTTTACAATCCTTATCAATGAAGCATTATTGAATGACTAAACTATGTCCTAGACCAGTGGTGGTGAATCTATTGCACATATGTCAGCAGTTTGTTACTATCGGAAGTGAGAGGGGCTTCTATCCCTTCTGTCCATTAAGTTTTTAATAAATTGCATTCTTTGTTTACAGAAAAAAGAAGAAAGCTCTAAAAGTTTCATCAGAGCTGGCCTGATAGCTCAGTGGACTAAAGTGCCTGCTTAGGCAGAAGGCAGTGGCTAAATTTTGATCTTTGGCGTGCTGTCTGGCTCCGCTGCTAGGGAGCGCTGAGCTGGTGATTGAGTCTTGGCGTGGTGGCTGTTGGGAGGCTGAAAACAGGAGGATCACTATGCATCAGATCTGTGTGGTGAGACCCTATACTAAATACAAAAAAATAAAAAAGGGTTCATAATCTTGGCAACATCTGGCACCCTGCACACTCCATTTTTAGTGTTGTTTTTTAGGTCCTTCTTTGTCTTGACCAAACTAACCTAAAAACTACATGATAAGCGTGCCTTACTAGTTTTTGCTTGTGCTGCTTATTCACTGCTTTGTTAATGACCATATATTATTACTCATTAAGTATTTGTAGAGTGAATGTGTTAGTCATTCTCTTACTTACTTCTTTTTTGTAGTGTCAGCCTGAGCTTAGGGGAGCCTGTCAGAAAGATGTATTTACTCAGTAGCTGGGCTTAGGAAAACAAAATCTGCTGGTACTAGAATTCTGCTTCACCTGTCTTGTTTCAGGCAAGTCTGCTCTGATCCTCAGACTTGCACACTCCACTCATATTCCACTAAGCCAAAGAAAAACCCTTGTAGGTACCGGAACTTATCTTTCTTAGGAGAAGGCAATCAGTGACATGTTCCAAGTTACTCTTACTGTCTTACACTGAGAAATTATCATTTCACAGCTTCCAGCTACCTTTAGCACTATTCTGAAGGAAAATGCACAGTATATTTTTCTCCATCTAGTTACTTAACAAATATGTTTTGATGCTTTATTTATATTTGTGCCATGAGGGCTGGCCTGGTTGGCTTACTACTTGGTTTGGATCAGTTCTAAGCAGTTACAATAGGGTACTCCTACTCATTCACTTCTCTCTGTGTCTTCCTTTCTGTTACCTGAATCCCTCAGGATTCCTTCTTTTCCTAGTCCAGCTTTGATCCTGTAAACTGTCAGTTCACAAAATAGATCTGGAATGAATAAATGTGCAGTTACATTAATAGATAGCATTGACTAGTACTTAAGCTTTTCTTAGTAACACATCTCTGCTGAAAAGTTGATCTGGTCACTTCCCCATGTACTACCTTTGGGAGATGTTGACCACAAGAGATGTGATAGGGTGTATGGAAGACATCTGGAGGAGCTCTCATTGGTGATTCCAATAGCCAACCAGCATGTCCTAGAGCTTCTGCAGTGAGGAGAATATCTCGAGGGGGACATTTACATCTTTGTAGTATTTTCTCATTTATGGGGAGGGTCTTTGGGGGCCTCTCTCCTTATCTTTTATTTTCTGCTCCTGGCTGCATTGCATCAGTTGTCATTAACTAATGAATAAAATAGAATTTGAAGTAATTGTGGAGAGTCAGATAGCTTGAGTATAATTAGAGCTGGGAATTAAACTCTCCTTTTAGGCTTAGTTCCCTTTAGCCCTAGACCAAAAATCAACAGCAAGAGCAGACCCACCATTGTCCTGTCATCTCCTGTCAAGCTCATCCCTTGCTTCCACCCTGTACACAGATAATCGTCTCACCATCCCTTAGAGCTAGTCATATGAATTAAGTTAAATGCCCTAAGTTTAGTTCTGGTAACATGTACTGTGTGTGGATGAATTGGGGGAAGAACTCTTAAGACATAATGATTTAATAGTAGAAATATCCTGGCCTTTTCGTGTACTGGTGTGAATTTGATAAGCAAGCTGTACATTTTGTGTTTACACTGGCTATAATAATAAACTCATTGCCTTTGCTAACATTTTTCAAGCCACCGCAGGGCATTTTTCAGGTAGCTTTCAATAATTGTCATTTATTGCATTATTCATTTTTTTGAGGTCTGTAAATATTAGTGCATACTTATAATTTCAGCAGTCTGAAAGGCTGAGGCAGGGGTATTACAAGCTCTGGGCCAGCCTATGGGGGTTTAGTAACAGCCTGTCTCTGAATAAATGAATATTATTTTACTGAAAGCTGGCTTGACCAACAAAACTAAAGCAGACTCACTGGGAAATGATCCTTTTTCCCTGTTGTAGGGCCAAAACAATCAGGATAATATTACTTAAGACCTTAACTATCTCTAGAAGTCAGTTCTACCTCAGTTTTTCTGAAGGTTTCTAAGTGATTTCTTGAAATGTGATGAAGTTTTTGGGTCTGACTGAAATGTATGGGAGAAATTCTTCCTTTTAACTGTTCTTTGGTGGCTTTATTTGCAGTTTAGCATCATTCTAGCTTCCCTCCTAGGTCTTACATCTGCTTTGGAATCTTTTAATGACAATGTATACACATACATTTTGTTGTTACTTGGTGACTAATACTAAAATGAGTACTGCCAACAAGTGATGCATCTCCTGTTGAATGGATTTGCCACCCTCCTCCCAAAATCGTAAGAATATGGCATATTTTCTAATTCCTTAGATATTAGAAGTTGACACCATTCATCTTGTATCACTGCTAGTTCTTTAATTCATATGAAGCACCTAATATCCTTCTTTCTGGTACAAGTAGACATTTCTCATACACTAGATACTTTGGTTTTTGTCTTTCCTTTATTTACCTTGCTTTGACTGTGTTTATGAAATCTCATCCAGTGTTTTCTCAAACTTCCATGTGCACGCAGGTCACAGGTTAGCTTGTTAAATGTTGAATTTTTTCATTACAGAGGTTTGAGTAGAGTCCAGCGTTCTGCATTTTTTAACAAGATCCTAAGTGATGCTGCTGCTGCTGTTGTGCAGACCACATGATGATAACAAGGATATGGGTTCCATGGTGTAATGGTTAGCACTCTGGACTCTGATGATAACAAGGATGAGTACCATTGATCTTCATGCTTAAAGATACCCTATTACTGAACTTTTTTTTTTTTTTTTTATAGGGAAGGGTGAGAGGATGTTCAGATTGCATTCATAGTGATCTGCCTGTTTACAGCCTCCCAAGAACTGGGATTACAGGCTTGAGCTACCATGCCTACTCTCAATTGTTGTCACGCCCGGGGGGCAGGGCCAGCACAGCAGGCCTGGGGATTGAACCCCTGCCCCCTGTGCCTGCTTGGAGGCGCTTTAAATGGCTGAACTATTTGGCTGGCCCCTCCTATTACTTAACTTTGCCACCTTCTCTACTGTGGTTATTTAGTGCAAGGCAAGAATAATTGCCTTGAATAATTGATAATTTACTAAAAATTTATGTTGAGTTATGTGATTTTTTTTCTTTTTGCATTATTTTAATTCTAGATTTAAATTACTTTAAGCCGCCTTTTTACATTATTTTAATCTCAGATGTCATCTCTGGTGGGTAGTGACTAGCTAGCATTTCAGTCTGGGTAATCTGCATCCCGTGCAGCTTGGTATCTGACTTGGAAATCTCATTTCCCAGTGATACAGGTCATGATCATGAAAGGTGCCTTGAGGTTGCAATTTTTAAAACTCCCTGAAACCTACTGCAGTAGACTTTTGGAAGGCTGGGATGCTTATAGCGAACTTTTAAAGTAAACAAATGAAGAGCTGGTGTTTTGTGATAGTATTTCATTGTGTTTGTTTCTTTCGCTACTTAAAAATCATGCTTGATATGCTTACTACATGGGAATGAAAGTGTACTTCTTTATGTGTGGACCTGAGTAATTGTGTCAGTTGAGTCACCAGTACCACAAAATGAATGTTTCCATAATACACTTACTAACCTTTTGTTTAAGTTTAGTCATAGAGAACAATTATTCTTGATTTGTTTGTAGTATTTTTCTCCGATAAACTTTTTTTTTTTTTTTTAAACCTCAGACTGCTTCTTCCTGACAAGCAGCCCAGGAAGCCAGGAGTCACCAGAAAAATGATATAGGGGACACACTCAAGCAGCGGTGGCTGACATACCCTTTATCAATCAGAAAAGGCAATCTCAGGACCATGGTCTGCCTCCCAGGTCTTCCTCCACATCTTTTCCTACTGGGGTGGTTATATGCACTCCAAGCATGATTTCTGGCTTTGAATGATAGCCATATTGCTTACTGTTTGTCCATTTACTACACCTCTCTCTGCATCAGTTTCTCCATCTTTAAAATTGGGATTGCTAAAATAAATAAATAAAATAAAATTGGGATTGCTGGACATGATGGTACAAACCTGTAATCCCTGCACTTAAGAGGCTGAGACAGGATTGTTGCAAGTTTGAGACCAGCCAGGGCTCCAAAGTGAGCTCAAGGCCAGCTTGAAATACATAGCAAGACCCTATCTCAAAAAGATAAAATAGGGATCCTATACTGACTTCATAGAATAAAATGAAAATTAAATGTGTTGTTATTTTTTTAATGCCTGGTGGACGGTCTGCTGCATACATAATAGGTGCCCAATTATTGGTCATTCTGACAGTGATGAAAATGATCAGTGTTAGCAAATAGACAGGGGATGGTGTTCCTACTAGGGGAAACACTGATGGACAGGAAATGATCTCTTTCAGCGGCAGTTTGCTCTGAGGTGAGAAAGAGTAATTGAACCATTTTTAAGCTTCTCATGTTAGTGACAGAGCAGTAAGTGAGCTGAAAGGAAGTGGAAGATAGTGAAGAAAAGGAGGAGCTTTGATATTCTGAAAAGAAAGCTTGAGAGCTGATATCTATTTAGATAATTTAAGGGGGAATTATTTATGACAAAGACACTTTGCTAACGAGGTGGTGGTTCTTGGTTACATTGTTGTTTTATGTAATTAAACGTAGAACTATGGGTATTTGAGTAGGATGTTTCATTTTGCCAGTCTGAAAGGGATTTTTGTTGATGTTATAATATGAAAAAACACTGTGATATGGTACAGTGCTGCCAAAAATGTGAAAGAAACAGGAAATTACTACACACTTGAAATATAATAGATCTTTTCATTCATTTTGTTTTTTATTTTTTCTGAATTCTTAAAAGTTTATTTTGGTCATATGCTGCAGCTTGAAGTAATTTTTAAACCACCAGAATGGTTGTAAGGAATTGTGCAGTAAATATCAAAATAACTGTATTTGCTTCATGGCATGGAGCTCTTTTCAAATTTGGTTACTGGCACCATGTGATTAAAATAAAAAAAAAATAGTTTATATATATAGTCTCTTGAACTTTGACTAAGTAGGTAGGCTTTCAGAAGGCTGGGATGCTTATAGCAGACTAAAGTAAACAAATGAAGAGCTGGTGTTTTGTGATAGTATTTCATTGTGTGTCTCTTTCACTAAAGAATCATGCTTGATATGCTTACTACATGGGAATTGAAAGTGTACCCCTTTATGTGTGGGCCTGAGTAACTGTGGTCTGAAGCGTCTATTTTGAACAGTTTTCCATTGGGTAGGGTGCTCTGCCCCATAGTCTTCCTCTGTCCTTGTGAAAGAGGACAAAAACAAGCTGAAAACACTTGCCATTTCATGGGTCCTTGCTTCTTCCATAACAGATGAACACTGACTTGCTTTTCCTGACTGGGCTTACTGGTTGCTATCTTGAGATCTTTCTTAACTCGTGGTCCTTGTTCCTGCTGCTCCAGCTGTGTTCCCTGTGCACACTGGGTGGCACCTGTAGCAATGTACTCATAGTGTTTGCGGCTGTAGATCTCTTCTAGGATCTCAGCTTTGGTGGGGCCAGCATGCTTTATGTGTACATAACCTGCAACAGTTTTATTTCATTAGTGTGGTCAGTGAAAATACTAATGGTTTGGTATTGTTTCCATTTGCTATAAACCTTTGTTTCATGAAGAGATATGCCTTGCTGTAACTTTTAAAAATTGTTATATTCATGCCTGTTTGTTGTAGAAATAGAGAAAAATTTTAAAAGCACACATAATTCCATGACTCAAAGATGACCAGCATTAACATTTTGTTGCATAACTCTTTGTAAAGTAGCCTTTTAAAAGACTGGCTTGGATTAAGGATGTGTACTTAGAAAATAAGAAGAAGATAGTGAAAAAGCCTAGATGTGTAATTATAATTTCTCCTTCAGTTTTAAGAGCCACTTAAACAAAACAGAGCTTGACATGGTTTGACCCTCAGACAAAAATTCATCATGAAAGATTGAATAAGCTTGATCTTGAATCTTGTAAATGCTGTTATTATTCATTCTTTCTATAACATGAATACTGTTTCCTTAGGCAATTCATTTTATTTTCTATGTTTAAAAAATACTTTCTATGACTGTGTATTTCTTAAATTTTTATAAAATGTATTTTGTAAAATATTTTCTATAAAAAGTGAATTGGAAATTTTGCCTGATGTGCTACATGTCCTTCAGGCTATGAGTAGTCCTTGGTACATTAATAAAGATTACTTTTTTACTTCAAAGAAACAAATTATAAAATAAGCTGAGCTAAACTAGGGAAGCAGATTTAGAATTCTTTTTTTACAGCTATGAGGGGGCAAAGAATTCTTAAAAAAACAAAAACAACAAATAAATTTTTTTTTCCATTCTTGAATGTTTCCAAAAGCATTCCTGGTGAGGTTGAATTCTATTTGAGGTTTGAACTTAACTTTTCTAAGTGTTGAAGTAAAGTCATTTGTTCTTCGTGTTTTTCTTTGACAATAAAAAAAAAAAAAAAAAATGTAACAAGCTAGGGTGAAAGTGACTAATTTGAAGTAGGATTGAATATTCAGAATTTGTGTGGTTTGGATGGGTTTATGGGAAAAACTAGATTTCCTTTTTGTTCAGGGGAAGTGTTTCTCTATACTCACTGCCAGTAGTGATGAGGTATAGACCTGTGGTAGCATCCAGTGTCCTCAGTGAAGGAAGAGCACCACACAAATACAAGAGCAGTAAGTTTCATGAGTAGTTTAGTCAGATTGCTTTGTCAAAGGTAAATGGAAAAATTCAGATACCAAGATGTGTTATGTACATGTACCAGCTCCCAGCATTGAATATAAACATCATAATACTGCACATATGCGGTTGATGTGGGTATACCTATAATCCCAGCACTTGGGAGCCTGAGGCAGGAGATCACTGTGAGTTTCATGCCAGGCTGGGCTACATAGGCTAGTTCAAGCCCAGCCTGCACTGTGCAGTGTGATCCTGTCTGAAACAAATGGCAACCACAAAATACATGTACATATATACTAATAAAAGTTAAAATTTTAATTTAAGAGGATTTTAAGAGTGGCCCTGAAATTTTTACTCTTATCCAAACTAAATACAGAGAAAATTTTGCTTTTGGATTTGCTCTAGTTGTATCTTCTATTTTCCATGTAAACTCTGTAATTCTATCTCTTTCATCACTTTCTCTGGATTTAATGATTCTGAAAAAGAAAATCTAGATTGGGACTAGGACTTGACACACAGAAGAATTTTTTTTTTTTGCTGTTCTGGCTTTTGGCCTCTGTTTTTCTGTGTAAACTTTAGTGGGTGCTTGTCATTTTCCCTCTTTGATGTGCAAAGCTTGTATGTTTCTAAGTATGCCTGTGTACCAGGTGTATATTTCTAAAATGGTCTGCATGTCTCTAATGAACTCTGTGTGTTTCATATTTTCCTCACAATATCGCAATGTAGATGAGGAGCCTTTTTTTTTTTTTTAATCTTTTATCTATTTGGTGCAGGGTCTTGCTATGCAGCTGGCACAGCATGTTGATACCAGGGATCAAACCCAGGTCCTTGCACTTACCAGGCAGGCACTTAGATCTCTGAGCTATCTTCCCCAGCTCTGAGGATCCTTTTATTAAAAATGAGGAAACAAACTCACAAACTTCCCCTACTAATAAGGACTAGAGTAATGTTGCATCTTACATTTACAAAGTTGCGCAGTCTGTGAATTTAACTGCCATGTTTGAAAGCCTCAGACCGAAAGTTTTAGTATGCATCCTTGTAAGGGGTGGAGAGCTACTGGCAAATTGTTGGTTGTCTGTTGGGATGATGGAGACTTTGCTGCCCAGCTTTCTCCCTGCTTTGCTTAAAGTGCTAGAGCAACTTCCAACAAAATGATGCCTGGAGAAGTGAAATAAGCAGACCAAGTTGGCATAGCAAGTAAGGGATGTTCAGAGGCCATACGTGTTCTTCCTCTTCTGCAGACTTTCACTGTGTAGTTTGTGCTGTGGTTTGGTGTTTCCATCATGATTCAGAAGGACAAGTGTAAAAACAAGATTGCATCAGAGTGTCAGCTAACCTTTTAGAATATGGTACTGGTGGATAAGTGTCCTCTTATTCTTTCCCTTTGAAAGAGCTATTTCCTTATCTTTCCCATAACTGGAGTCCATGGCACTTAGATTTAAGATTAGCTGGCATATCATGTATACCTGCCAAAGGGCCAAACAATTGGATTCAGCGTACTTTTTGTAGATTTATGTATAATATTCACTTTTGAGTACTTTTATAGGCTCAGTGGGATTCTATATAAAGCCAAGAGGAATTCCCAGACAGAAGATCACAGGGAAAAAAAAAATCATGGATTTGATAGGTCCCTGTTTTCTTTTCTTCTCTTCCTTATGTATTATGCACACTTATATATATATTTAACCTCAGTATACAAAAAATGTTGCCTAAAACTTACAGATAGGACCAGTTACCTTTGACAGTATAAGCTTTAAATGATCAAGATCACTTCATATCAGACTAAGTTCAATATAATTCGACTGACATTGTTTACCTACTGTATGCTTGGTAGGTGCTGAGGGATGAGTGAAAGAATCAGCTACATATGATTTCTATTTCCAAGTTGTTTGTAGGTGGATAGGATAGGTACAGAGGCAGCTGTAATACACATAGTCTGGTCAGTGTTGTGACAATAGTTCAGGTTGTCCTGACTTAACATATGAAACCATGCCACACTGTATCTGGGGAGATCTTATCCTGCATAATCTACTAAAGTATACAGGATGGATGAGTGGAATACTCCAGCTGGAAGATACCATTTGAGCCAAAGCCAGAGGTGGAAAAATACAGGGTAGAACTTCCATTAGGTTGGGTCAGTATTCCCTTGGCAGTGGCTTTCATTCTTTTTGATCCCTTTTCAGTTGGGTATGCTGAAAAGCAGTCAGTCTGCTTTTGTGTATGTGTGTGCTTTAATGCTTTTTTTTTTTTTTTCCTGTTAAAAAATGAAAGCATGTCTTTTATGTTTTGGAAATACGTGTGGGAGAGAGATTTCAGTACACTGAATCTAGCTGCAGTGAAAATGTCTTATGTGATAAATTGGGGAGCTGGATTATACCCATCTCTCCTTGAAGCTAGGACTTCCTCCCTTTGTGGGGCCAGGTCAGAGGGAACTGGTGATTTAGGGCTTCTGGGTGTGTTGACTAGAGAAATAATGGAGTAAATACTACTCCAATTGGTTAATAAATATGGCTTTGTACTCAGTCAATTGTGTTTTCCTTCATAGAGAACGTGAGATAGTGTTCTCTGAGGCTGCCCCAGTAGTGAAGTATGGTACATCATAGGTGATCAGAAATTCTTCATTGGAAGAATTAATACATTTGAGTGGCTTTCTATTGGTTCCTATTTCAGAGCTCCTCATTTTCTTCTTAAAATGTGAAGGAAATTAATCATTTTAAAGTCTGAGAGGGCTAGGTGTGGTGGCACACACCTGTAATCCCAGCACTCCCAAGTTCAAGGCTGCCCTGAATTAGTGGAACCTTGTTTCAAAAAGGGAGGGAGGGAGGGAAGGAAGGAAGGAAGGAAGGAAGGAAGGAAGGAAGGAAGGAAGGAAGGAAGGAAGGAAGGAAAAAGGAAAAAATGAGAAAGGAAGGAAGAAAAAAGAAAATCTGAGAACACTTAGAGATGTTTTGTTACCTGGATATTTCTTATGAGTTAGCAGTGTGCTGGGTGGTGATCTAGAATCAGGAGAGCACTGTTACTTGTGGAACTCTGAGCATGTTGTATAGCCAGTCAGTCACCTAGGCCATCTTCTACATCTGAAATAATGGATTTAAACAGTTTACCTTTAAGGGCCTTCACATAGTAGCGTATTAAATAAGATTACTGAATTGAAAAGTCCTGGGTCTTTGTTCTAAACTCTGGCAGTGTTTGAGGTTCTAGCCTCTGTGTTAATTCACACATTCATTAGGGAATAAAGCCAAGTTGAAGTCACAAAACTCTGTAATGTCCTCAACAAGGAAGACTCTCCATTCTGTACCACAAGTGGGTAACAGTATTGTGAGAGGAATAACAAAGACCAGGTTGATAACAGGACTTGAATCATTTTTTATATAGTCAGGGAACTATGTGTTTTCCAAAGAAACCACTTTTGATGGTTAGGTTCACATGCTGAAAGTATTTTGAGTTCATTGGGAGGAAGAGCCACCTACCATCTGGGTCAGAAGTGAATTAAAGTGCCTCAAAAAGTAGCAAGAGCCTCAGTGAAATGATTTACAGGTATGATGTCTTAGTCTGACATAGAAATCCAATCAAAGGAAATATTCTCTAGATCCCCATTGATCTAGGAGGGCTCTCCCTTTCCAAATGTTAAGAATCAGCATTATTAAGCCATAACTAAATGTGCTTTTACAGGTTTTGTCTTTAACACTGATCATATCCACTCTAGAAATAATTAGGTGCTATGTTGTTTGCCCAGAGCATTGTCAAACCTTGATGGCACATGAGGACACCCAGGGCCCATCAAAGAGCAGAACTTCTTTTGTTTTGCAGAATTACAGTCATTTTTCTTTTCTCCTTTATTGCAAAATTAATTTAGATTTTTTGTGAAAAATAGGGTTAAAGGTTGTCACTTGTGTTTTATTAAATTGTTGATTATTATGTGGCATAGTTAAAATCATAAGCTTTGGTCTGACTTCTCTGAACTTGGTCAATCTCCTGTCATCTGCACAGGGCATGATGACTTTTTCCTCCTCTCTAATAATATGGGTCTCAAAGGGTTGTTAAGAGAGAAAATGAGGGACATGTGTGATATACTGGTAACAGTGGATATCATGGAGTTTTAAGTGTTTAATAAATGTTAACCACTATTTAGTGGTAAAATAGATTAAAAAAAGATAATAAACCTCTGTGTTTTTTGTTTTTGGAAAAAGTGAGATTTTCCTTCCATTTAAAGCATAACAATTCAGTAGATTTTAGAATATTTCCAAAGTCATACAATTTTAGAATATTTTATCACCCCCAAACAATCTCCTGGACCCAATAACAGTAACTCTTCCTTTTCTTTTTTAAAATCCCCTAACCTCTCATACCTATTCCTGTTCTCTGTTTCTGTAGATTGATTGATTCTGGGCATTTCCAACTGCCCTTTTAATGATTGCATTTACTCTGTTATGTGAATGTACCTTTGAGCAACCATCCTACTACTATTGGACTTTATTTTCATTATTGTAGGCAGTGTTCACATTGGGCCACTTAAATTCTTTCATCATATTTATCTGATAGTTATGTAATTAGTTAAGAAGTACCATAAAATATTAACTTTGGTCCTAAATGCCTGTGCTGTGGGATACTTTCTGAGCTACTGCAAAAGACCTGAACCTAAGGCCCAGCTGCAGCTTTTCCAGGAGGAGCCCCAGCTCACCTAACAACCTGGATGCAGCAGCTGGGGAGCAAGTGATTTATTTTAGTAAAGGTACTGGAAATGCCTTTTTCCAGAGTGCCAGTCTCAAACAAAGACAAATCCTAGGGTTGGTAGAGTGTGGGTGGAATCATTTATTACATCTGGTAGAACACACACCAGCAGCACCATCTTCACACACCTAAGTCTCTTTGCTCTCAGCGTCTACAACTGCCAACTCCAAAAACTCCCTTAATGCTACTTGAGTGTGACTGCTTGGAGGCATTCCTTCAGTTTTCCCTCTCTAGATCATGCTGCTCCAGTGCAGACTGATCTGAGGAGGGAAAAGAATAGCCACACTAAGTCTGATGTGCCATAGTCTTACAAACTTAAACGATATGTGTGTGGGAAAGAATCTGAACAAAATAGGCCACTCATCATCCCTGAATCTCTTATATGAAATCATGCTTACATTAGTGCATTAAAAGTTCATACTTTTAGGCACTACAAAGTACTCCAGTAACTAGTTTGCCGATTGAGATGCTAAGGGTAGGACTGCTGTGGCATTGGTGGCTGAGGCGTGGGACCATAGAGTCCTGACAGAGAACCTTAGTTACCGAGAGGTTGCCTTTGGCATCCCTCCCTCAGATAGCAATTCTCCCAGAGTTCTAAATATCTTCAACTAGAGCTTGAAGAGGAAACAGAAAAACTGGGTGGCCTAGCAGCTCAAGCTGACAAGATTTGACTGCCTGAGGGAGGAGGTCAGAAGTCAGATCACAGACCATGTGTCCTGTGTATGACATAATGAGAGATTTTCCCCTTGCTTTGGATGTTGGTTGTGTAAGAGGTTATATAGCACAATATTTGAATAAGGAAACAGAAATTCTTACTGTCAGTGTTTTAGCTCATGAAGAATTCCTCCCCTTTCAAGAAAATACTTTTTTTTTTTTTTTTGGGCAGAACTGGGGATTAACTCAGGCCCTAGCGCTTGCCAGTTAAGCGTTATTCCAATGAGCCGTCTCCCTGGCCCCTCAAGAAAATACGTTTGACCTGGTGGTTAGCAGTTTAAGTTTGCATAACCTTCCTAGAGCACTTGAACAGATTCATTATGTTTTAAAACTAGATGGATATTTGTTGGAGCAATGTTTGGAGGTGACACACTTTATGAGCTTCAGTGTTTGTTACAATTAGCAGAAACAGAGAAGAAGGATTTCCTCAACACATTTCTCCTTTTACTGTAAACTGTGAGTGACCTAGGACATCTGCTTGGAAGAGCCAGCTTTAATACATTGACTATGGACACTGATGAAATTCAAGTAACTATTTTGGAATGTTTGAACTAATGGAAGACTTACAAAGCATGGGAGAGAGTAACTGTTCTTGGAATAGAAAAGCCCTGCTGCACCGAGACATGATGCTGGCGGCTGCGGCAGTTTAGAAGGAAATGTACAGAAATTTGGGTGGTTTAGTACCTGCCTCATACCAGATCTATCACATGATAGGATGGAAATACCATGATTCTCAGGCAAGACAACCTGAAAGAGGTTCTGCAACCGTGTCCTTTGGAAAGCTAGGAAAAGTAAATCTTATGTCACCGGGGGAAAAAATCACAATAAATATTTTACTCTGTTAGAAAGAAAAAGCTCATACTTTTAAACATTAGGATAGTCATAAAATAATCTTTCCATTTACTTGTTGTCTGGTGGCACACACCTGTAATCCCAGCGCTGGGGAGGCTGAAAACCGGAGGATCACTACAAGTCTGAGCTGCATAGTGAGACCCTGTACCAAATACATAAAATGAAAAAAGTAGGCCAGGGAGATGGCTCAGTAGAATAAGTGCTTCCCTGGCAAGTGCAAGGGCCTGAGTTCAATCCCTGGTTCTGAAAATAAAAAAAAAAAGGAAAAAGAAAAAGAAAGGATGAAAACATGTTCCAGTCCCCAGTGTTAACTCTGTTCAGATTTTAAAGACTTCTCTCCAGTGTTGGTTTTATTTTGCATTGCCTCTAACTCTGAGTTTGAGACATTGTGTTTTGCCCATCAAGTTGTGACTGAATTGGTCTTAGGTACATTTCTTATTTTCTGTGGCCTGTTTCCTCTTCTGTAAAATAGAATCTCTTCATATATTAAGTATTTACCACCATGACAATGGTATAAGGAATTGTAAATTTGAAATTTGTGTATATACATACATATAAATGTCTGTGTTTACATATTAATAAACATTATTATGTTTTCATTATCTCAAAAAAATATCTTAATGTATTTAAATTATAATAGTTGTATGTTTTTGTTGTTCTTGACGTTTGCTCTTTTGGCCTTCAGGTGGACACACTGTTAATTCTATGTCATCAGCATCCAGTAGGCTGTTTAAGCCTCTTCAGGTACATATGAAACTGTGCAGTAGGGGCTCTGCAATGTTGCACACGCTGCATTCACATACCTCAGTCTGTTCATACTATGTATTGAAATGTGTGTTTTATGTGGGGTGGAGATGCTTTAGTCATGTCAGCTTCTTTATAATTGAATTGGCATACCTAGTGCAGCAAATTTATTGAGTTTCATAAAATAAAAGGAAGAAAGTAGGATACTTTCAGGACAGCTGAATACTCAGGCTTTATAAAGAGGTGCATGAATCAGGACAGTGGGCATGTAAACACATACTCCTGTTGTTTCCTGCATTAGCATGCTAGTTTTTAGTCCTGAGTGCCCAGTATTGAAGAATGTGCTCTGGAAGGTCTGCAGTACAAACTGCATCCATGTCACATACCACCTCCTCCCTAAAGCCACCTCTGATTTCTTATAGTGCTGCTTAGGAATATACAGACAACGGAGGAGGATACATACTATGGAGTGAGAAAGGCCTAGATTTCTAACACAGACCTGCCATGGCAAATTACTTAAATTCTATTTTCTCATTTGTGAGTTGAGGATAACAATAGTACTTAAAGGGATGTTGTGAAGATAAAATGAGAAAATTCCATTTTAAGTGCCTGACTTGTGAGTTTCTGGTATTGTTAGTGCTACATACAGACTGTATCTGCTGCTCCTAATTGTGTGATTTGGGATCACTCAACTTCTGTCTCTTTTTGTCATTGATATAACTTATGCCTCATTTTTATCTATAAATAAGGACAAAAACATCCACCTAATAGGAGTTTTGTAAGTTCTAGGAGAGATGATGCTGGAAATGAGCATGCGTCTAGCCATGATTATGCTAGGCCCAGGACATAGCAACATGTGGCAGCTAACAGCTAAGGCAGCTATGGCACTTTATTCTGCTTTATTTCCCTAGAGTATGAGATCCCTTTGTGTCACCCTAAGCAGAGGCAGTGATTTCTTCATGTGTTTCAAGTGCCAGGCTGAGCACAGTAACTGATTAGCAAATAGTCACTCCAACTATTTGATAGGCATACTTGAATTTGATAGGCCCACAGTTTCAGAACAGGCATTTTTTGTTGTTGTTTTTACTTTGCTTACATGTCAAATGGACCTTTCTCTTAACAAGAATGTTTGTGGTGTGGTTGCTCAGTTCACACAAGGTAAGCATAGCATAGCATGGGTTTATCTCCTGTGTGCTGTGTGAAGTTGGCCTCAGTGCTGACAATCTGTGTTAGCCACACTAAGTTTAGGTGTTCTATTTGCTTTTGAATGCATTGAAAGAAAGGAATCATGAGATTTGTTCACATCTTCTCCCAGTTAAAGAAAAATCACTTTGTCTCAGTGATTTTCCTTATTGCTGAGACACAATGCCTGACCTTCACAGCTTAAAGGAGGAAAGGGTTTCTTGTGGATTTTATTTATTAATTTTTTACACTGGAAATCAGCTCAGGATCCAGTGCCTACAGGCACTGTGCCACTGAGGTATATCCCTGGCCCAGGGTTTTTTGCTTTGTTTTGTTGTTGTTGTTCGCAGTAGATATTTCAGTCCATAATGGGCTGGGTCCAAGATAGGGTGGCATGGCAGAGGAGCAAAAGAGCTCATACCATGACTGTGGGAAGATGAAAGCCATTGAGGGAGGTAGGAGGAAGATGCAGTACATGCTTTTGGGCTCTCCCGACCACCACCAGGTTTCACCTCCCAACATCTCATTTAGCTATGACTTCATCAGCAGTCTAATCCACTAATGAGGATCATACCCCATGGCCCAATCGCTTTTCACAAGTCCCACCTATGAACACATAAGGCTCTGGGGAGATATCTGTATATAAGACATAACACACCTGATTTGGTCCCATGGAGGAGTTAGGTAAAAACTCCATTGAGTTTTCAGAAAAGGGAGAGTTGAAAGTCTACTTATTAGTTGCTACTACCGGTATTCTCCCTCCTTCACTTATTTCTGTTTAACAGGTCAATGAATTCTAGTCCCTAAGTTACTGAGAATGTTTCGGTTAGGTTAAGACACTGCCTGTGGAAGGGCCTACAAGCAGTGCTTCTGGCAGACCATGGCCTCCAGTGTGAGCTGTGGTTCACAGGGTTCAGTGGTCTTTGATTGGCTTTAGCAGCTCTTGGGTGTAGACTGCCTAAAGTCCTCCGTTTGCATTAGATGTCCACATTCTGCTGCCACATCTGAGGAAGCAACAGTATACTTTTGTTTTTCAAAATTGGTGCTGTTGAAAATGAATGATTAAAATGTGAGCCATGTGAATATTCATTTCAAGAATCTAAGACATCTGAGTAAGAAATGAAATTGCAAGTTACACAGATGTTTCATAGTCTTATTTATGTATCCATAAAATAGGAAACTATGTATTGTATGTTTAGTATAGGGTCTACAGGTTTTCACTATGTAGATCAGACTCATAGTGATTCTCCTATTTTCAGCCTCCCACTTGCTGGGATTACAGGCACACATGACCATGCCTAGTCTGAATCCCATCTCAGCATGCCCCAGGGATAGGGCCAGCAGGGCAAATATTTACTGATGTATGGATTATGCTTCCTAAATTAGTATAGAGTTAAATTAGGTTATAACTAATTGTCCTTGAACACATCTATGCATGTGTAGACATCCCTGGATTATTTGATGTCTTCCTTCCTTGGTTGTACATCCCCAAGTATGCTCACATCAGTGTGCCTCAGTTTCCTCTTTTGTAGAATGAAGACATAAGACTTAGATCATCTTTAAAGTCTTTTAGCTGTACTATTGTTTTTAAATCGCTTTTCTGAAAGTAGAACTACTTCTCCAGGTGGATATGGAGTTCAGCCTTTTCAACCCCTGCCTGCTTCTGACACAGCAGAAGGCACTTTCTTCCACTGTTTACCTACCCCCATTATTACTTTTTCATTCTGTTTCAGGTGAGGATGGGCTGGGGAGATAGCTCAATAGAATAAGCACTTCCTGAGTTCAATCCCCAGTACCACAAAAACAAAACACATTTCAGGTGGAGAGGGGCATTAAAATTTCCAGAAGTCAGGTTTATAGCCGGCCAGCATGGAGGACCTTGCTATAATTGCCAGGATCTTCCTTATTGGAAACTCCCAGGCCTCTACTGAAAGTTGGCTTCTGCTGATTGACTTAGAGGTTTTTGCCAGTTGACATCTCAGCTGGCAAAGCAGTGGGGGTGGGGTGGAAGAATAGTGAACTTTTTAGAGCTTTCAGTAGTACAGACAATTGTACTTGTGGCCTTAGATTCACTACCTCTGCCCTAGGGGAATGGGATGATAACTGGGATCATGATATAAGAAAGACATGGGCAGCTCTGTGAGCCAGAGCAGGAAGGGAAACAATCTCTTACATCTGTTTCTCTGTGCTGCTGGGTCTGTATTTATCCAGAGAAGTGTTAGTATCTGGTACTCTATTAGGTGATAGCATATAAACATGGCCCCAAGAACCTCATAGATTGGAAGGGAACTGTATGCTGTTTAACAAGCATCTACTGAGCAACCTCAACCTTCATGATGTTAAGTGCTTTTCATACATATGGATGCCTGATGTTCACACAGAATGATGACTAGTATTAAGTGGTATCTGCAGAAGGCTCTGGAAACAGAAAAGAGAGAGGAGCAGTCTGGCTGGATATGGGGAAATGGGGGCACAGGGACAATAAAGGGAAGTAGGTAGCATCAAAACAGTTTTGTAAGCAATACAGGAAGCTTTGCTGCAGATGCACTGGATTGTGTCCACATTTTTATACAGCAGTACTGGCGCCTAGCACTAGAGCTCTCTGTCTTGAGGTGACCTGGATTCGTCTGCATGTTCTGGGTCAGTGTAGTGCTGCCTTTCCTCACTTGGTTAGTGTTGATAATAGCATTTACTTGTTCCTTTTAGAAAAGCGAAAAAAATATGCTTCCTTTTACTTCTCTACTTTCGTGTTTAAGAACATCAAGTGTTTCTACAAAACTGTTCTCAATCCGCATCTCATGCTTGGGTGGAACAGTGGAGCATCCATTTGCTTCTAGAAGCCTTGGGACACTTGCCCTTCAAGCACAT
Organism: Ctenomys sociabilis; assembly: GCA_004027165.1. Classification (NCBI taxonomy): domain Eukaryota; kingdom Metazoa; phylum Chordata; class Mammalia; order Rodentia; family Ctenomyidae; genus Ctenomys; species Ctenomys sociabilis. The sequence continues at coordinate 60,993 of PVKA01001416.1, read as the reverse complement.
GTTGATGAGCCACAATGTCCTTTCAGTACTACCATGGCAACAAGTAGCTGTGCTTACTGTTTGCCTCTTTTTTTTTGTTTTATTTTTATTCATTTTAATGAGAAAAATGATAAAATAGCGATGAAACAGTTTCAAAACAGGTTAGTAGGGCAGTTACAATAATTAATACATTGCATATTGTTGTCTTTGTGGTAGATATTCAGAGGACAAAGTGCAGACATGATATTTTATCTAAACAATATTAATACAAACCTTCCACATACTTACAGTTTAAAAAGATGACAGTTCTCTTGCATCTTTCTGCAGTGATTGTTGATGACAGCTGGTGTGCTGATACTTTATTTTGCCTGCTCAAGTCCTAGTTTCTCAGGGTTAGGTGGTCAGAATGCTCCTGCCCATGGGAGCTTCCTGAGTGGCTGGAACTATAGGTACGAATGAATCACCATACATAGTTTGTTCCCTACATTATGTATGGCCATATGACATATACTTATTACTGTTCCATTTTTTCAGTTAAACCACACAACTTGAAAAACATGATAAATTTGATTTTTCACTGAAAGATGCTATTTAATGATTACAAATGTAATGTCTCATGAAAATACAGTTATCACAGTTTCAGTTGTCATAATTTATATTAACTGGATGGCAATGTACTAAAATATAGTATTATGTAATAGTAATTGAGATTTTTTTTTTGCAGCACCTAAGAATTGTATTAGGTACTTACTGTAGAGAAATATTCCAGCTCTATAGCTATATGTTTTTTTTTTCACTTAGTTGCTTTCTTGTGTTAAAAACTTACTCTGTTTTCATGCTTGCATAATATGCCACTCACAGATATTTATATTCCTGTTAATATTGACACCTCTATTCTTTTATTACCTTGTCATCATTTTGTAGTCTTGGGGATTGAACCTAGAGCCTTTACCCTGAGCTGCATTCTGAGTCCTTTTGAACATTTTGATACAGGGCCTCACTAAAGCCAGGCTGGACTCATTCTCCCACCCTTTCCTCTCAGAGTGCTCAGATTACAAGTATACACTGACTGCATACAATTCTTCTATTTTCTGAAAGGACTCAAAACTAGGCAGCAGCTGGAGGCTTTTAAGGCGCCATGAGAACTTACATGAGGTGCCGCTCTGTTTCCGGCTGCACAGAGCTTCCTCACCATCTTCACCAGGGTGTGTGGCTCCTTTGTGGTTTCTTCTCTACCGACAGTATTTGCTATAGAGGTGGCAAAAATTGTAACACACTTCACTGGCACTTGTGCTGACTGCAGGAGTGACTGCTTATAAATTATTATTAAATTTTGCTAATTTCTTAAAATTTCCACTTAATAAGGAGAAGCCCCAGCTTTTAACTCTTAATGTAGATTTTAGAGCTGCCTGGTGTCTTCCAAGCTCTCCCCAGCAGACCAGTGTTGCAGTGGCAAACCAGGGAATGCTACTAGCCCTGCTGCTTTGTCCTGCTGATCTTTTTTATTCACTGCCCCTTCCTTTCATTTAACGTTTCCACTGGTGCTTCTTATTTCTGAGATGGAGGTTGGGATTCTTCAGGTACCAATGTTTGAAGTCACATGAGCATGGGACTTGATCCCACTCTTTCACATACAAAAGACCTTGGGGAAGGGACCTCAACTTTCACTTTCCATGTCTGTAAAGAGGTGATAATAAACCCTTAGTGGGCTGTTGGGAAGATTAACAGTATGTTGTTACAGCACAAAGTAAGCAGTGAATGCTTTAATTTACCATGTTGGTTGATTTCAGCAATTCACCTGCAGACATTGGATTGCTCTGAGGATAAAGGACATATTTATGAAAATGTGTGGACAGTACCTAGTGCACATACACACTTGGCAAACTGCAGTTCTCCCTGTGTTTTCCTCTCACTTCTCCAGCACTTCTCAGCCCCTTTAATCCCATAGCATCGCAGTGTTCCTCACCAGAAGAATACCATCTGATCTGTGGATTCCATCAAACTCTTAACTTATTTTGTCATAGAGTGGCTGGGGAGATGGCTCAGTAGAATAAGCACTTCCCTGGCCCAGTCTTCCCAGTGTTTTGTCATAGAAAGTCTTATCAGTGGGTTGATTTCACATGGACCCATTTGGAAAGAGTTTTCTCTTCCTTATTTTGGCAATTTCTGTGGAAGTGACTAACAGTCCAGCGAGCATTACTTCACTGCCCCTTCCTTGACTCTCTCTCCATGCCCTCTTGCCCCACTGTTCAGGATCTTTCTTGAGATGTCTGTTATTAAACACCTTTTAGATCTTTGGAGAAAATGCACCTGACTCCTTATTTATCTCTTCAGCTGTAGTGTTACCTCAGCCACAGTTGTCAGTGCAGACTGATAGGTAATGTATAAGGGATGGTGGGGGTAGTGTCACAGAAGAGGATGTAGCAGTCCTTCAGTTGATCACTTATTCTTTTAAAAAAAAATTATTTATTTGGTATAGGGTCTCGCTGTGCAGCTCTGACTCATAGTGATCTTCCTGTCTTAGCCTCCCCAGTGCTGGGATTACAGGCATAAATCACCACGTCTGGTTTTTGTGGCCGGCTAGGTGCACCTGGCAGGGCATGTAGTACTAGGGATCAAACTTGGTACCTCGGGCTTAGAAACCAAGTTAAGTGTGGTAGTTGTGGTAGGTGCTAAGTTGGTACTTTTGTAAGCTCCCGAGAAGCCTAACATGTGGTGGACTTGGCTTTTCCATGTAGAAGAGGCTATCTAAAGCCTTCACAGAAGATAAGGGCTTATTCCATTTCAAGGAATAGGCCCCACCCACACTCCTTGCTTTGAAGTATTCCTTTATAGATTTTTTTTTTTTTTTTATGCTCTGCAAAAACCATTTCTTCTTGTCAGATTTTCAGGAGAGTAGCTAGGAGGGAGCAGCCTGTAACTATATAGGGAATGGATAAGAGGAATGAAGTGAACACTGCCATTCTTAGAAACTCAAAGTTTCTGCAGGGTTTTTAAGAAAACCTATTAGTGGTACTTTTCTACAAATTTTTTATGGATAATTGTAGAAATTAAAAAAAAATTAAATATGTATACCTATATTTATAGCAGCACAATGTGTGATAGCAAAATCTTGGAAACAACCAAGATGTCCATCACATGAGGAATGGTTGAAAAAGATGTGGTATTTCTATATAATGGAATATTACTCAGCTATTAAGAATGATAAGTTTGAAGCATTTATACTGAAGTGGATGCCACTTGAACATATACTCATAAGTGAAATAAACCAGACACACA